>JAUKPQ010017158.1:0-59555 GCA_032273045.1 Chloridella minuta
GTACATCAAAATTAGAAAATATCAATCAAAATAACCAACTTTGTCAAACCGTGTCCGATTTATAAGGGGCTAGAACACTCACTTTGGGGTTAGACAAAAGTTGACATCTAAAATAACAGCCTTTAAAAAACCACTTCATTTCAGAGACGAACAAATAAAAGGCATTTTTAAATTTATTGTTCACGACCATTACTTTGAGCAAAAGGACGGAAAAGTAATCATGAAAGACGTTTTTAGTTTTCAATCCCCTTTCGGTATTTTTGGACGCATCTTTGACAAATTAGTGCTTAAAAAATATTTGACAAAATTTCTTACTGAAAGAAATGACTTAATTAAAGAGTATGCGGAAACAACTAAATGGACCTCAATAATAAATGAGTGACTGCATTTACACCATGACCCATTAATTGGCAATTGCACTAAGAAAAGGAGGGTGGCCTAAACTAAAAATACAAACCGAGCAACATGCAAGGTATAAAATTGATCTCTGAAAGCCATGAAGTAGACTATTATTTAATTTCGGAACAACGGAGCGTAGGATCGGAAATTGAATGGAACAATAAGAATACTCTTTATGAAAGAGACCTAGAAAACTTTCGTAAACTTCACCAAGTTGGTGAATTAAGCCTAGGAGTTATTATCACAAGAGGTGTTTCTTTGCAAGCTGATCTTCCGCTTGTTTTTAGAAGATTTCCGGAGTCACTTTATCCTTTTGATGTGGAAAAACTTCGCGATCATATTTCCTTATAAGACAAAGCCAAAAAGGCATTAAAGGAATTAATCGTAGGTGATCCTGAAGAGACTTTAGATAGAGTGTCTAAATATTTATGTTCGTCAAAAATTTGGAAAAGCAACTACTCACATGGATAAGTTACTTGTACGAATTGGTAGGGGACTCGGGAATCCTTGCCCGTTGATTCTAATCTGGATCGGAAAAGAAAGGTTGGTCAAATAAATAGACTAAGGCTCTATTCCTATAAGAACCAAAGGAACAGCTGGCACACCTCTGCCTTGACGTGCAAGATCATACAGAGCACCTTCATAGTAACCCGGTCCCGAAGACATTTCAGCCTGCATGCATTTCATAGGTAATATCTCAACACCTACATCAATGGTATTGCCCACGTAAAAGGCAAGGTGCTTTACAAAAAGATCGTAAGCGATGAAACTGTATTTACCTAGTTGCACTTCAACGGCGATGCGTTCCTTTACAAAATCAGTTTGGTTATAAGATTTTATCGGAGTCTTTTTCTCTTCTAGGATAATCTTCTTTTGCTCATTTTCTTCTAAATGCATGGTTTTTGTGATGAGATTATAATCATCAGTTACCCAATAACTTGTTCTACTTTCATGCCAGCCCAGTTTATCAAAATCCTTCTTCATTCGCGCATTCAGTTCAGTGGGACTGTATAGTTTCCTGCCCATCATGGTCTTTTCGGCACTAACTTTTGTCAGATAATTTTTTGCATTGATGTTTTTGATCACCTTTTCGATCTCACTCCACAATGGCTTTCTATGGTATTGTATCCATTCAAAACCATTTAGGTGAGAATACATCGCGCCTATCTTCATATTTAATGGAATAATTTGGAGTTAAGGGTCGAAAGAAAATAAAACCCTGTTATCATCTTTTCACGATTATCAAGTAGTTTTTTGTTTGACTCTTTTAAAATAGATTCAAGAACTTCACTATCTACCGAATCAAATTTAGCGTTCTTCAGTATTACATTAACACTTTCTCCGACTTTATCAAGAAAATTAAATACTTCGACGTTAACATCTGACGAAATCCAAGCTTTTTGAAGGGTTTTGGAGTCTATCTTTTTGAATTCCTCTTTTATTTTTTCAGCACACTCTGTAAATATTTCGTTTTTGGTAGTATTAACAATAGGCGCTAAAATGTTTTTCATTCCTTTATCTAGGCAAATCTCTTTGATATCTTTAGAATTACCATAAAAGAACTTGAATGACCATTCTATTTTTTCATCCTTCGGTAAATTAGAAAGTTCAAAGCGCACCCCACTTCCAAATCTCAAATTAGGAACAGCGAATTGGAACCTCCTTTGTAATGAATATCTTGGAGGATTAGATGTGAGTTTAGATTTATAAGGGGGCAAATCGGGAATTGGATGTTTATATTGCGATTTCGATGGAGGCAATAAATCTTTCAATTTTGTTTCAAGCATACTTTGAAACAAATAATAGGTCAATACTGGAGGAACAGCATTTCCTATCATCTTAAATTTCGCGGTTAGGCTCTTTCCATAGAATTGATAAGTAATGGGAAACCCTTGTATAACGCCTCTTTCTCTTACATTCAAACGTCTAAAGCCCTTCTTGGACTTGATAATAATACTCTCCCTTGAAACTCTAGTGCAGGTGGCAGTCACTGTTCTGCTTGGTCTGTCAAGCTTTTCAGGGAAGGACATATTGTTATAAATCGGGTGGAAAGTTTTGGAATCCCGATTAATTCTCTCTTCTTCAGGAGTAAGGTTCGGTTCGTTCTCAAGCTCTGTTACATTCTCTTTATCAAGTTTATAACCATAATTTGGATCAATCACTATTTCTTTACTCAAGGCAGTTATAACTTCGCCTAGACTAGTCTGACGAATTTTTCCCTTATACGATAAAAACAAATCTTTTGGAAAGTGCCCAGCGATCATCCGTTTACGACTTTGTGGCACGCCATAATCAGAGCAGTCTACAACTTCAATAACCGTTACCAGATGTGCGAATTTATATAGAGAACCGCCCCTTTCTAGTTCTTCTTTAAGAATATTAGCTACTCGTGGCACATTTTCCATAGCCCAGTATTTTGGTTTGAGGTAATCGACTACCTCCAAGAATTTTCGGATATCAATAAGCCCATCTTGTATATCACCATTGCCACCACGGTTAGCAAGAGAGAATTGAGTACATGGAGGACTCCCTACAACGAAGTCGATCTTCTTCTTGAAATTGAGTTCGTTCTTAACATCAAGCTTTCGTATGTCTCGTTCCTCATGGTTGGTATTAAAATTGGCGTTGTGGGTGAAATTTGCTTCATTCCACCACTCAAATGAAGCTAGGTTCTCTATTCCTGCCAATTTCATTCCTAGTGTCCACCCACCAATACCACTATATAAATCTATTGCTCTCATTTATTTTGGAATTATCAAATATACTCGTTCATCACAAGTTATTTAGTTACTATAGATCGAAACTATTAACATATTATGCTTTATTAACCCGATGTTGTTAATCATCACTCTCCAACAATCAGATTCGATTAAAATTTAAACTATGTAATTGCAATCAAACTTAAAATTACTATATATTATAGTTTCAAATTGCTACATATTATAGTAATTTTTGTTAAACGAACTGTTTGTTAAGAATACTCAGGGAAAAAGCCTCGAGAGTGTATGAGCAGTCATCTAAAAACCTTCACACATTTTCCAAACACATTGGCGCTTCTTTAAAAGGCATCCCGATAGCTATCGGGATTTTGTGGCACCAAATAAGCTTCCAAAATCTCCAATAGCCTAAACGCCTATAGGAGAGCCAACGCACAACAAAAACACAAAAACGTTTCGGGCTCTTTGCTCATGATAATTATCTGGACCGGGAGACAGCATCCCGGACGAGCAGACACGCTCAAATACTGTGTGTTGGCGCACATATTAAAAACAGCAGGCACGGCCATTTTTGCGCATTAACGGCTAAATGCATAACTTGGACTTAGCAAAAACAGACACCAGCGCCATCCGTTAGTTGCAACCCTGAGTGACCTTGAAACTTCCCATATCAAGACAATTGACCAGACATTTAATTGTTCCGCTAGCTGCTATCGCTTTAGTTCCAATTATGGACATATTTAAGAAAATTCAGACAGACCGCCAAACAGAGCCATTGCTTGTCATTTTCTTACCAATATTAATTTTAAGCTGGGCTTTACTTGACAGCGGGACACAATTTCGGGAAGTTAAGAAAGTGCGATCTTCAGCTCGTGTATTTCGGTTACCATTTTCATCTGATAATTGCCTTTTCATTTTCATAATTTCGTCGTTTCCGATTGTTGGAGGACTGGGAATGATCTTCACTAATCGCAACATACATGAAGGTTTGATGTTTGCAAGTATCGGCACCCTAATATTTATCGTCACGGCGATTGCAATTGAACATCCGAGAGTATGGTTTTCCGACACAAGTAATTTGGAAGATGATATTGAAAGAATAAATAATACTCCTAGGGAAGCCTACCCAATGTATCAGGACGGAATATTTGAATATAATCCAACGGGATTTTTAGTTAAACTTGGAGATACGGTCATGAAGGTGACATGGGACGAAATCAATATAATTCAGGTTTATAAAATTGACCAGTTTGCGGTGGACTGCATTGTAATTGAAGTTCATTTGGAAGAAACATATTTCAAGATAAATGACCAGACCCCTGGATATATGAAATTTATGGACATTGCGGAGGAAAAGTTGACAGGCTTTCTTACAGACTGGTTCAATGTTGTTGCATTTCCGGCTTTTGCAGAAAATTTTACTATCGTATACTCAAGGATAGACGATCTTTCTCCAAAGGGTACCAAATAACAGGGGTTTGGCGCCATCGGACGTCTGTAGATACAATTGCAAATTTTTCAGCGGGCCCTTCGGGACATTTTATTGTTTTTGCAAATGCTCAAAATATTTTAACTTCACGTTGGACATTGGAACATTTTAGCATCGGAGAAATCTGTTTTTCCGCCGGCGCCAAGCCCGAGTCCGTTAGCTGAGAACATACCCAACTCCAAACCGACAACAAATAATTTAAAGTGACTGAAAATATATGACAAAAAAAATCCTGACTTTATTAATATTCGTTCTGTTTCAGAATTTCTCTTTTTCTCAAAACTTTCATGTAATTGATAGTTTACAAACGCTTTTAAAAACGGCAAAGCAAGATACCAGCAGGGTTAAATTGCTAGTTGAAATTAGCTCCGAGTATGCTGAATCAAATCCCGCTGAATCATTCGAATACAATAATCAATGTCTTGCTTTAATAGCAAAACTGTCTCATCAAAAAAATAGCTCATTATTAAATGAAAGGCTGGAATTATATAAATCGTCTATTTATTCATTATATGCTTTTACTCATTTTGGCATATATGATGACCATAAAAAAGCCATGGAGTACATTTTACAAGGATTAGCAATAAATGAACCACTAACAAAATCTTCTAACAAATATATTGCGGACCAAAGCCTGCGTCTTTTATCAAACAGTTATTTTCAGATGGGGAATATTTACAGTGGTTTGCAGAATGATTCCTCATTGAAATATTTTTCAAAAGCACTTCCTATATTAATAAATATAGATGAGAAGGAATTGCTATCTAGGGTATATGAAAATTTGGCTGATATCAGCAGTCAAAAAAAAGACTATGACAAAAGCCTAGAGTATATGAATCTTGCCATAAAGATGGCTAAATATATCAAAGACAAAAGAACTCTAACCATTTTGTATATGGAAATGGGAGCATTTTATTTAGATAGCGAAAAAACCAAGAAAAATAATAGTAGTTTTTATTGCAACAAGAGTCTTGAATTTTATGTTAAGGCAATAAAAGTAGCACATGATGATAATAATAAAATTTTAGAAAGCTGGTCCCTATTTGGCGTTTCAAAGGTTTATACAATTAAAAAACAGTTTGCTCTTGCAAAAGAATATGCACTTAAAGGTTTAGCGCTTATTAAAGAAACAGAACTAAAAAGCGATATTGCGTATTATCATTATGAGATTGCTGGTATGTATGCCAAATCTAATGATTACAAAAATGCATATATAAATCAGTTTGCCTTTTCTCGAATTAACGACTCATTAACAAACATAAAAATAAAATCTTCCGTTTCTGATGCTGAAATTAAGTATAATAAAGATAGGCAACATGAAAAAGAAGTATTGCTATTTAGGTTGAAACAAGCAGATGCAATAGCAGAAAGTAAGAAGCAAAAGCTGATCATTATTTTTATTGGCTTAGGATTATTGTTGGTTCTAACATTTGCAGGTTTTGTATTTCGTTCACTTCGTTTAAGAAATCAACAAAATAAAATTATTAAAGAACAAAAAGTTGTTGTAGAAAATCAAAAACAATTAGTTGAAGAAAAAAACAAAGAAATAACTGACAGCATCAAATATGCTTTAAGAATTCAAACAGCTATACTACCACAGCAAAAAATTGTAAAACAACATTTAGAAAATTCATTCATACTTTATAAACCTAAAGACATAGTAGCAGGTGATTTTTACTGGATGGAAAGTCTTGGTGATATTGTTCTGTTTGCAGCTTGTGATTGCACAGGACATGGAGTTCCTGGCGCGATGGTTTCTGTGGTTTGTCATAATGCACTCAACAGAGCTGTAAGAGAATTTGGGTTAACGCAACCAGCGGCAATATTAGACAAGGCAGCAGAAATAGTACTAGAAAACTTTAGTGAAAGCGAGGATGAAATATATGATGGAATGGACATTTCTATTTGTGCATTAAACACAAAAACAAGAACCTTAGAATGGGCTGGTGCAAATAATTCATTACTACTCATCAACAATGGACAACTAACAGAAACCAGAGCTGACAAACAATGTATCGGCTACAACGACAATGTAAAACCTTTTACAAATCATCGGTTCAACTTACCACCAGAAGCAAGTATTTATCTTTTCACAGACGGTTACGCAGACCAATTTGGCGGACAACTTGTAAGAAAACTCACTAAAAGAAAATTTAAAGAATTATTACTTTCAATACAGCATTTACCAATTCAACAACAATCGACGGAACTTGACGAATTTATCACAAACTATAAAAAAGATATTGAACAAACAGACGACATATTAGTAATTGGCTTAAAAGTTTAAAGCAATGGAAGAACCTACAGCAAACACCGGCGGAAGAATGGCAAAAGCTACCAGAACATTGGCAATAGGCGGGGTTTCGTCTCCGCTTGACAGTTTTGTGGAAACAGAAGGTTCAGTTCTCCGAACTAAGCCCGATTGATATCGGGATGCTGAAGAGCCCACCCATCGACAATCTGCAAAACGGTAACACTTGTGGTAAGTGTAACAGACGACAATAACAACATCAAACAATGCAAGACCTACTATTTGAATTTATATCAAAATACATTACGCTGACAGAGGATGAAAAGCATGTATTACTTTCTCTGGACCTTTTTCACCTAAAAAAGAAAGGGACAGTTTTACTAAAAGAAGGACAAAACTCTAAAGAAAGTTACTTTGTTTTAAAAGGCTGTATCCGGACTTATTACATTGTTGACGGGGAAGAAAAAACAACAGCCTTCTACACAGAAATGGAGGCATTTACACCCCCTTGTGTCATACACAAAAAGCCATCAGAAAATTATGTAAGTTGTATAGAAGACACTATGCTGTTAATTTCCAATTCTGATATGGAAGCAGAAGTAAACAGTAAATTCCCGAAGTTCGATACCATGTGCAGAATTTTTTCGGAAGAATTATTGGCTAAACAACGGATCGATTTCGATGAGTTTAAGACTTCTTCCCCTGAACAACGGTATCTGAACTTATTACAAAAAAGACCAGACCTCATTCAGCGTGTGCCTCAACACCAATTGTCCAGTTACTTAGGTATCAAACCGCAATCGTTAAGCCGACTGAAAGCAAGGATCTTTGAAAAAAAGAGCTAAAATGTATTTCTTAACTTAAGTGAACGGATTCAGGCAAATCCCTAACTACTTTTGCAGCATCGTTTAACATAAAAGTAAAAAATGCAAAAGAAAATTTTATTCATTGGGTTTGTCTCAATGATAACAAGCACGTTCCACCTCAAAGCACAGTATGCAAAAACAGACACCACTTACAAACGGTGTTTTATTGGCAGCACTTTGTTTTTGTTAGGTAATTTATCTCCCACAGAGAAACCTGATTTTGTCCAATTAAATGTAGGCTATCGTATTACGGGAAAGGATGTTGTGTCTCTTGAACTGATAACATGGAAATACGCATGGCCATTGGGTATTAACCCATTTTTAAATAAATCCTACGGAAAGCCGGAAGAAAAGTATCCGGGTTATATTCGTGAGTATGGTATTGCACTTGTTTATCAAAGGTATTTTTGGAAAGGTCTTTACGCAGCAATACACCTAATGCCTATGAGGCAAACATTTGTGAATGATAAAAGCAATAAGGTGGACAATGGTTTCCACATATTCAACAGTAACCGAATTGGTTATCATATCAAACTCTTTAAGGATCGGTTTTTTATAGAACCTTCCATTGGTATTGCCGGCCGACCCTATCACACGGCAATGCCTGCTGATTTTAAACAAAAAGATGATAAATGGTCCAAGTATACGCCTGAATTAGGCTTGCATTTCGGTTATAATTTTTAATAGCTTCTTTATATATACACTATAACACCACAAATCATGAACACACCAGAAGACATCAAAGTTAATCTGAAACTGAAATTGGCCACCCTCTGGGCAAGTTTTATGTTTCTCTATATTTATGTTGATTATTTCCATTTGTATATGCCCGGCTCTATAAAAGACATTTTGGCTGGAAAAGTATTTGTATTCGACATTTCGTTTGTCTTTTTACTCGTAGCAATGATTTTTGTAGCCATTCCGTCGCTGATGATTTTCCTTTCTGTTGCGCTGCCAGCCAAAGTAAATCGTTGGACCAACCTAATCGTGGCTACAGTTTTTATTCCTTATATGTTATTTAATTTGGCTGGAGAGGCCTGGGCGCACATGTATTTTGCTGCAGCTGTAGAAGTTGTTCTTCTTTGTCTGATTATCCGTTATTCATGGAAATGGCCTCGTACTGACACATGAAAAACCTATCGAAATGTCCTTAACTAACAATAAAGATAGATAGAACAGCAGCCAGCAACAGGGGTTTCGCAAAAATAGCGGTTCAGTGCTTTGTATTGGGATTTTATAAATTTATAAAAATTTCGGAAATCAAATTACTATTAAGGAGCAGTGTAAAACAAATCCACGATCAGGCACTTTGCACCCGATTGTAATTGGGACCGGTTGACCATATGCGGAAAGGCTGACCCGCTCCAATGCTTTGGGTGGGTGCACATATTTGTAACAGAGCGCGTAGCGCCATTTTTGCTCATGAAGGCCCAAATACATAACTTCGACAAACAAAAAGCGGTCCTGTAGTCGCCTTTCTTTAGCGTCTATTCTGTGCCGACACACCAAAACAATCGATGACATCATATATTGACAAAATAAACAACTACATTAAAACTCTTGACAATGACACCTTGACTGCCTTGCATAGTATTTCATCAGAAAAAAAATATAAGAAAGGAGATTTGCTCTTACGACAAAATGAAATCTGTGGGAAAAGCTATTTAATTATTAGTGGCATTGCTCGAAAATATTATTTAAATGACGGAAAGGAAATAACAACCGAACTTTATTTTCACAATGATTTAGCTGTTTCGTTCGACAGTTATACACTACAACAACCAAGCAGAGAGTTTATTGAAGCACTGACTGATATGACAGTTTCAATAACGCACTATCAGGCATTTCAGGATGCTAAAACGAAATATCCAAAATTGTTAAGCCTGGACTTAATGTTTGTAGAATACTATGGAATGTGGGTAGAAAACAGACTGTTTCAATTTCATACTTTGAACGCAACAGAACGTTACCTGGAAATTCTTAATAAAAGTCCGCATATTATTCAAACCATTCCGCTGACTATCATAGCTTCCTACCTTGGCATCTCTTTGGAAACATTAAGCAGAATAAGAGCCAAAATATAATTACCATCATTATTTGACCTAAGTCAAATTTCTAGTGTTTTTCTGTTCTGAATATTGCAGAGTAATTTAACACGATGAAATATGAACTGGATTTATCTTTTGTTTGCAGGCATTTTTGAAATAGGCTGGACTATTGGCCTAAAACAAATGGACAACCATAAAAATTTATTATGGACTGCCATTTTCTACATGAGCATTATTATAAGTTTTTACTTCTTACAATTGGCGCTCAAAGATATTCCTATAGGTACAGCCTATGCTGTTTACACGAGTATTGGAGCAATAGGATCAGTTATTGTTGGAATGATATTTTTTAAAGAGCCTGCAAGCCTTCTTCGGATAAGTTTCGTATTGCTCATTATTTCAGGCGTTATTGGACTTAAATTAACTTCAACCCACTAAAAAATGAAAACGAGAATAATAGGATTTGATTTGGCAAGAGCCTACGCGATCTTCGGGATGTTTATAGTGAATTTTAATACAGTTTTTGGAAGTCATTCCAATCATAGTGGTCTAAGTGGTTTTCTGAATTTATTCAACGGCAATTCAAGCACTTTGTTTGTAATGCTTGCGGGCATGGGTGTTTCATTAATGACAAACAGAAACGATTACACTTTGGAAGAAAGAAAAAGTATCAAAAGCATCATTACAAAGCGTTCTTGGTTTTTATTTTTCCTGGGCGTAGTCTTTTATCTTTGGTGGCCAGCTGACATTTTACACTTTTATGGCGGCTATATGCACATTGCTGTGTTGTGCATTTTCTTTCCGAAGAAATATTTTTTATATGCGGCAGTAGCTGCTGTAATTATCTTCCACATGCTATTGACTATTATTCCTTATCACACAGGTTGGAATTTTGATACCTTGGTGTATAATGACTTTTGGACTTTAAAAGGCTTTTTTAGAAATACTTTTTACAATGGTTGGAATTCAATTTTCCCTTGGATAGCTTATTTCTTTATCGGTATGTATTTGGGACGTTTAAACTGGAAAGATAACAGGACAGCAAAAAAGGGTTTGTTGATTGGTATGACAGGTTATTTAATCACATTTTTAATACAATCTTTTGCTGCTTCAATGACTCAAAACAAAGATTTACTGTTTTACCTGACTGCAGATTATCTTCCTCCGTTTGTGCCATTTATGTTAGGGACTGCTTCATTCGCACTAATACTTATAAGTGTTTTCATTTTTATCGGTAATAAAATGAGTGAAACCAAAATTGCAAGGATATTGGCATCAACAGGACAAATGACAATGACACACTATATTTTACATCTAGTATTGGGTCTTTTTCTTTTATCAATAATAACAGGTAAAACGCTTAGTTTTGACTTGTTAAAAGCAACTCCAACCAAACCAATTATCATCTTAACTTTTGCAACAACGTATTTTTTGTTCAGTTGCACATTTAGTCACTATTGGACAAAAAAGTATAAGAATGGACCGTTAGAAATGTTAATGAGAAAAATATCTGACGGGCGGAATAACAGCCACTAACAGCTCCTACTATTAATTTTTGGACGTTAACCCTCAATTGCATAAATTGGACTTAGCAAAAGCAGAGACCTGAATACAATCCTTTGTAACAAATAAATTCAGACAAATATTTCCAAAGACAAAAAGTGGTTATGAAACTAATACTTCCGGTAATTTTCTGCCTGCTGACTATCGTTTCATGCAGACAGCCTGAATCTTTATCCGAAAACGAAAAAACAAAAATTACTGAAGAAGTCCGGCAGACTTTGGACAGTTATTATAACGACATCAAAAAATCGGGTTTAACGGCGGAATTTAAATACCTCAACGATTCACCGGAATTTTTCTGGGTTCCTCCCGGGTATTCCTGTTCTCTTGCTTACGACAGCGTAGCTGCCATTCTGAAACAAAACGCACCTGCTTACAGATCCATAGTCAACTCCTTTGACACGCTCCGAATTATTCCCTTGAGCAGAGAACTCGCAACCTATACGGGACGGCTGAGCTCAACCATCACCGACACTTCTGGTAAAGTAATGTCTTTCTCACTTATTGAAACCGGTGTATTCATTAAAAGACAGGATGGATGGAAATTGTTAAGCGGGCAAACATCAAGTTCAAATCAATAGAAGTTAGGAGTGGCCTTATGCGTTTTTAAAACATCTGTAGTCGCCTGGTCCGTCTTCAAACAACTGCTTACCAGAAGGGGTCCTTGTAGGTACCGTTCGTGCTCAGTAACACTATCCTGAATCCAACAAAAGGAGAGCCGTTATATTTTTTAAAATCACCGGCCATTTTTAAATATTCGGATTTGTCTTTCCAGCAACAACCTCTCAGGGTAGTGCCTCCGTCTTTGGTATTGATCAGTTCCACCACGTGCCCTCCCAGGCAGCAATCTTCAGCCTTTTCGGCGGAGAAGACCTGTGCCGGCACATCTTTGTTACGCTTAAAGTTCATGGCTTCCCGGTAAATGCCTATCATTTCCTGCTCGCTCATGCCAAAACGGTTAATGTCGTTGAGCTGGTCTATCCTGTTGAGTTTTTTCTTTGCCTGTTTACTCAATTGAGAAGTGCGTTTAAAAAAATTGCTGTTCACCAGCCCTTCAGAAGGGTCGTAAATGGTATTGTAACCGCCACAATCGGGTATGATGGCGTAAGAAGCATCGGCAGCGTAGATCCACTCGTAATCGTAAGGCAAACGCACGGTGACTGTTTTCTTTTTATCAGCAGCTTTTAATTTTTTGATCTTTGCTTCGGCCAGCATTGTATTCATTTCTTCCTCCATCCATTCACAAAACAGCAGCATGGCTTCGGGACTGAGGTTCACCACGGGAAAATAATTGTAGGATTCGCTCCTGAAATAATTTTCGGCCAGTTGTCCGCAGGCATATTCCTTCCACACTTCCTCTTTTGGCAAACATTTTTCGAGATCGTTTATTTTTCCCTGCCTGAACAGGTCGGCTAAAAACACTTTGTATTGCAGGTTGGTGACAGGAAAATCACTCATCACAAAGGGAGATACCAGCATCTCGCGGTTTTGATACCTCGTGGAGCCGGGTTCCATTTTCATGTACAAGCGGTTGTCGAGCTTCAGCAGTTTTAACAACCAATCGTTTTTTACAGACTGGAAGTAGGCCAGTCCGGCTTCATCAAAATAGGGCAGCAGGTTTTTTTTATTCTCCGCCACCAGCTCCTTTTTGTTGGTGATTGCAATCTCAAGCCCGCTGAGGGAGTCTACCGCGGGTGCGTTTGTATTGTGATGATCAGCACTGCCTGGTGTTGCGTTTGCAGGGCTTGTGAGCGCACGTTCAGGCTTTTTTTCAGGCGGCTCAGCAACATGCATACCATTTGGTATGTTTTCGGGTTTTAATGCCGAATTGTTAGGCCTGGCGCGCACCGGGAAGTGGGTGACGCCTTTTTGGTCGGTAATGCTGAAATAAATAGGCAATACAATGGTGGCGATAATGCCAATGAGCGCCAGCAACAAAAATAACCCACCGCGTTTGCCGCTGAGTTTTTTCAGGAGCTTTTTTTTCTTTTTGTCCGTCATCATCACATCATACTCCTGTTCCAAAACAAAGCGTGCAAGGGCATCATCTTCGGTATGGCTGTATTTGTTCAGAAACAGTGCGTTGAGCGCGGCATCCAAGTCATTTTCTTTTATTGAAGACTGGTCTTTCATGTTGTTTTTTGCTGAAGGCAATCGTTTGTTTTTTCGGTGACTACTTTTTTAAGCCTGTGGTGATATACCTTTAATTGTTCGCCGGGACGTGAAACATATTTAGAGATGTCTTCGTAAGCATGCTGCTGCGCCCTCATCAATAATAATACACGCTGCCAGTCTTCCAGCACGGCCAGCACTTTTTGCAGGCAGGCCATCAGGGGACTCATGCTTTCTTTAACGCCAGTCCCGTTATCTTCTCCTTCTTTGCGGTCATGCGCCCATTTCTCGTGTTTTTCGAGCAACTCCACCTCCACGATGCCTTTGGCTTTAGTGTCGCGGTAGTGGTTGCGCAGGTTGTTCACAAACACCTTAAAAAGGAAAGCCGCAAATCTGTCTTCGTTGGTGAACGCATAACGGTCTCCCACCTTCAATACCTTGTACAGGGTCTTGTAGACCACGTTCCAGGCATCGTCTTCACTGAGTTTCCATTTTGTGATGGCAAAGCCATAAAGCCTTTTCCCATAACGGTCGTAGATCCAGGCAATGGTGTCGTTGTTTTTATTTTTTAATATGGAATTGATGTCGTTCATGCTTGCACAATACGCGCCTGACTAAGATATGGATTTATAACGTTATAGAGAGTCGTTGGACCAGTTCCGAAGAAAAGGATTTGATTCGGTAGTTGGGTATACTTAGAATTTGGACCGTATTTTTCTTTTAAAACCATCTTGTTTGGTGAGTTTGATGTTGTACTGAAAAGTTTCCCGGTCCATGTTTTTGAGTTCATCAACCAACAGGGTGTACTCCGATAATTTTTTATCAAGTTCGCGCAGAAAAACATGCTCACCTACTTTTTTAAAATGTGTGTCCAGAATAAGGCGGGCCTCGTCCACTTTGATTTTGGCATCCTTGTATTTACTGGCACTGGCAAGGTCAACCGCTTCATCGTACAAATTCTGTGAAACAGCCAGTGCATACCCTTCGCTGGCAGCGCGGTTGTAACCATTGTCGTATTCTGTCTGATTGGCAGCCGGTTTTATTTCTGAACGTCTGATATCGGTGATTTGTGCCATGGAATCCCTGCCGGCGTTAAGATAGCTGAGGGTGCTTTGGATCGCAATGGGTGAATTTAATTTACCCTTAGTGTTGAAACAAATGAGAATGGATTTTTGCTCATCGGCAAACAGGTCGTTAAAACTGATCTCGAGTTCATTTTTATTGAGGTTGCTGTTGAAAGAAAAGGTACGTTCGTAACTTAATTCTTCTGGAAATTTAATTTTGATGCTGGTGTTTTTAGCCACCACTTTCGAAAGGCCCTTTAATTCCTCGTCAAAAATGCCTGGTAGTTTTTCGGGCGAATAAATAAAATAATACAGACCCCCGCCCTGCAGCGCAATTTTTGCCATGAGGTTCTCATTGTAATCGTTACCCACACCGAAGGTGGATATGGAAATATGGTCATTTTCAAAATAACTGCGGGTAATGGCGCTCAAAGCCTCCGGCTCAATTTCGCCCACATTGGCGAGTCCGTCGGAGAGCAGGAGCACCCTGTTGATCATTTCGGCGCTGTTGATTTTTCTCACCTTGTTCACCAACTCATAACCTTTTTTTATTCCGCCTTCAAGGTTGGTACCGCCGCCGGTCACTATACGCTCGATGTCGGCTAGCAGTTTGTTTTTGTCTTCAAGGTGCTGGGGTTCCAGCAATACTTCCACTTCGTTTTCATACAAAACAATAGAAAGGATGTCGTGGGCATCGAGCTGCTTCACCACGTATTTCAAGGCCTCTTTGGTGTAATTCAGTTTATTGCCGTTCATCGATCCGCTGCGGTCTAACACAACGCAAAGGTTGAGTGGCACACGGGCGCTCTTGTGATCATTTGCCGCAGTGGCGCCCTGCAGGTGCAGGTAATAATAAAGCTTACCCTGCTTGTCGGGTAAAAAATTATTTACAGGTTCGGCCCTGAAGTACAGTGAGCCATTGTTGGCCAGTTCACCATGATGAATGGGTTGGGCTTGAGCCGCAAGGCTTGTCAATCTGGCGAGGAGGATGATCTTAACAAAAGATTTCATGTGTTGTTATTTTTTTAAGGTTGTTTATGTAATTGTGCTTCTATTTCTTTTTGTTTTTGCAGGAGAAGATTTTTTTTCTCATCAGAAGTCCGGTTTACTTGCCTTTCTACACTGATCCTGGGTAATAAAAAACTAAGCTGCAATTTCACGCCATAAGTGACGTTGCCTGAATGTTGTTTTGGATTAAAATTTCCACTCCCGGCGCCCAGGTAGGGTTCTACTGCCAGTCGCAGGTTGTTGTTCAAAAAAAAGAGCTGGCTGCAAAGGCCAATGGTGAAGGCGTGTTGAAACTCCCGCACTGAAGGATCGTAGGCTGAGAGGAAGGAACTGGAATCGGCGGCCGCGTACCTGCTAACAACAAAACTGCCTGAGGTTAAAAAAGAAGGACTATAAGTAAAGTTGATGCCGGAACGGAAAAAGTCACCAGGAGATCTGAAATGACTTTTCCTGCCCATTGCCTTCACAAGGGTTAAAGACAAAGGCAGACTCAAATACTGGATCTTGCCTTTTATAATGGTACTGCCAAATTTATTATTGTCGGGATAAATTCCCAGCCATTGTTTTTCGTAATCGATCTTCGTAACTCCTATACCCAGGGCCAAAGTATTTAACCTGCCAATGCCCAATTGAAACGATTCACCAATATAGCTGCCCTTGTAGTGCAATAGATTAAGCCTGAGACTTCCCGGAAAATTTTCCTCCTGTTTTTGTTTCAATACAAAAGTTGAATAATCCAGACCGAGGTAATTGTCCTGCGAACGACCATACAGTACCGTGAGGATAAAAATGAAAAGAAAGGATTTGATGTTTGATGTCATGCTCTGGCTTTTGGCTGTACTAATAACACAAACAGGTTACAAGGTTCGTAACTGATTCGTAATCAGTAGCATAAACACATCTTTACCGCGTAATCAATAGGAAAAATTTAAACACAACAACATGGTGCAGGCCACCTGGTTTTAAAATTAATTTTTTAGGTCGGCGGTCTAATTTTTAATTTTTGTGCTACTGCTCCAGTAAAAAGACAGTTTTTTATTTTTTTGTACGCAAGGCATATTTGTTATTCACTCATCTTTCAGATCGTTAATAAAAATGGCAGCTTTATGGTTTTGATGCCTTGTCCTGAAATGTTTTTTGAAACTGAACAAAATTTGCCGGCAGGCATAGGCGATAGACACTTTCAACCTTCAGGCCTTCACAGCCCTGATACTCCCGTATCAATTAATACAGTAATTCAGGACAAAGAGATTCACATCATTTATTTTGAAACAGCCTCTGCGTTTTTTGCTGACTTGAACAGTTTTTTGATCAACACAAATAACAGCCCAAGAATGAAGAGCAGTCCCCAGCTATTGACCAAAAACAGGATACAGGTTTTGAGTAGTTCAAAGCCGTTCACAACAGACTTTGCGAGTTTGCTGCCGAATGGCATTTCGTAGGGTTCAGGGTTCAAGGGCCTCACCACAACCTGTGAACTGATTTGTTGGTCCTGGTACAATTCGAGTGTAATGGTGCTGTAATTCACCTGTTCTGCAAGGTCGTAGTGCGCGATGTTGTTTTCGTCGATCTGTGTTTGTTTTTCAAAAAGTTTGTCTTCAGTGGAAACGACATTGTTTGCCGTTTTTTTTGTTTTGCTGGTTTTATTTGTCACATTCAGGGCAAATTGCCTTAAACGCGCTTCTTCGAGTTTGCCCGCGGCGAGTTTTAATTTAACATCATCGGCGCGCTGTCTTCTATAATCAATAAACAATGCCAGGTCTGAGATCTTCCTGATCACAGTGTCAAGGCTTTTTGCAGGCACACGCAGGCTAATCAGATTAATTACCGAGTAATGTGACAGTTCGAGCAGGGAGTCTTTTTTGATTTGTATGTTGGTGCTGTAATCGATTCTGGAAGTGAGGTCGCTGCCTGTAACATAGCCACCCTGCCGCGTTACCAGGTCTTCAATTGTTCTGGTAGCGGTTAAAACGTTTTTTACCTTGCATTTTAAACCGGCGGTTCGCACAAAATTATGTGCAAGGCCGTTGATGGTGTCGGTGTTGATTTCTGATTCACCTTTTAGAATGGCTGCTGCTTCGGCCCGTGATTCATCCTTAAGCTTTTCTTCGCGGGAGGGCTCGCAGCCAATAAATGCAAGGCAGCCAGCGATCAGGCAACAAATAAAAACAGACTTTGCTGGCAAAAGAATGCCGGGTCTAATGCGCCTGCTAAGGGCATTAGAACAATGGTTTGGATTGCTCATGGGTTTAGGATTTTTTTATTGATACAGGAAATAAAAAAAGGTAACCTTTAATAAAAAATAATTTTTTCACCTGCCATGTAAAACAATTGAACTCAATGCAGGATTTTGAAAATCAATTCCCTTAACAGTTCCCCGTTATGGATGCCGCTATTGTCAACCCCTTTTGATTTGAGATCGTATTCTTTGAGGTAAGAAAAAATGTGTTTGAGTTTTAAGGTATTGTAATTAAGCGCCGCTTTCGCGTAGCCATCAACGAAGTATGGATTTACGCCCAATGCACCGGCTGCCGCGAATTTACTTTTATCGGCCAGGAACTGGTATTTAAGGATCTTGCTGAAATACCCGAACAAAGAACTCAGCACCATTACTGCTGGATGCTCCTTGTCATTGGCCGCGAAGTGATTGATGATGCGGTTCGCTTTTAACACATCTTTTTTGGCCAGGGCGTCCTGCAATTCAAAAATGTTGTAGTCTTTGCTGATGCCAATATTTTCCTGCACCAGCTCAGCAGTTATCTCACTCGCAGCGGGCAGGCTGATGAGCAGCTTGTTGACCTCGTTTGCGATCTTGCCAAGGTCGTTGCCTAAAAATTCTGACATTAAGAAGGTGGCTTTGGGACCAATGTTGTAACCTTTGTCTTTTACATAACCACTGATCCAGTCGGGCACCTGGTTATCGTACAACTTTGGCGATTCAAGGTAAACCGCGTGTTTCTGAAGCGCTTTGGCCACAGCGCTGCGTTTATCAATGGTTTTGTATTTGAAACAGAAAACCAGGATGGTTGTGGGCTGCGGGTTATTGATATAACCCAAAAATTGCTGGCTCGCTGAGTTGGCCCCCGATTTGGATGTTTCCCCCTCGTCGGTTCCCGCGCTTTTGTTAAGCTCTTTGAGGTTCTGCGCTTCTTTTACAATCACCACCTGGTGTTCGCTCATCATGGGGAATTGTTTGGCCAGGCCCAATATGCTTACGAGATCTGTGTCTTTTCCGTATACAACGGTCTGGTTAAATTCACGGCCGGCAGGTTCCAGCACGTGATGTTCAATGTAGTCGCTGATCACATCAATGTAATGCGCTTCTTCGCCGCATAAAAAATAAACAGGTTTAAAGATCCGGCGTTTAAGGTCTAAAAGTATCTGGTTAACTTCTTTCACAATATGGGTTTAATTTGTTTTTTTAATTTGTAAGGTATACATGGTGCCCGACACATTTTCTATTGTCAGCTGTGAGTCCAGCTGTTCGGCCAGGATGTAGATGAGTTCCATGCCCAGTGTCTTTCTTTCGGTTGAATCAAAGTCGGTAGGCAGGCCAATGCCATTGTCGCTGATGGCCAGTGTAAATGTCTTCTCATGTTCTACCAATGTAACTGTAATTTCACCTTTGGCGTTTTCGGGGAAAGCGTGTTTGTAGGCGTTGGTCAGCATTTCATTGATGAGTAAACCCAGGGGTACGGCATTGTCGATGGTGAGCCGGCTGCCCTGTGAACTGATGGCCGTAATGAGTTTAACGTTGGAGCTGGGCATCAGGAATTCAACCTGTCTCACCAGCCTTTCAATGTATTCGCCAAGGTTGATGTTGGAAAGATTTTCTTTCTGGTACAACATTTGGTGCGTCAGGGCGATGGAGCTGATGCGCTGCCGGGCGTCACGCAGTATCAGTCCCGTTTTTTCATCATCCACTTTTGCGATCTGCAGGCTGAGCATGCTGGTGATGATTTGCAGGTTGTTCTTAACCCGGTGGTGGATCTCTTTGATCAGGATCTCCTTGTCTTTGAGTGCCTGCTCGATAACTTGTTTCTGCGCGCTGATCTGCATATTTTTAATGGAGAGCTGCACTTCGCGTTTCTTTACACCCTGGTTATTGTACACAAGCAAGCCCACCACCAGTAATAAAATAAGTATGCCGGTAAACAGGTAGGCTTCGTAGGATTTTTGCCTTGCTTCTTTGAGCTGGGCTTCTTTGAGAAGATTGTCCTTTTCGTTTAATTCAATTTCTTTTTGCTCTACACTCAGGGAAATATTTTCATTGGCATGTTGTTGTTCATTTTCTATTTCATGCGCTTTGTTGCTCAGGGCAATATACTCACTGTAACTTTGATTGGCCGTTTTAAGGTTTCCTGTGGCGGTATAATAACCGGCCTTTGTAAGCAGGAATTTAAGTTTGGGCTGCATGTCTTTGATCTCGTCGCGGATCAGTATTTCGGCGCTGTCGAGGTAGCGACCCGCTGTGCTTTTTTCATTCAGCGCGAGGTAACATTTGGTGAGTAATAATTGGCTGTTTAAAGCGCTTTCAAAATTATTGGATTTCATGCTGAAATAAATGTCTCTTTTCAACAGGGGGATGGCATCCCGGGTTCTGCCCTTGTTATAATAAGCAAGTCCCAGGTTACCATCGACCAGCGCCTTAAAAAAATTAATGTAAATTTCGTTGATTGCCGGGTAACGCATTTTTTCGAGCAGCCCTTTGGCTTTCACAAAATAATATTCGGCACTGTCGGAGTTTTTTTCTACATTATAAAAAACCCCGATGTCGTTGTAATACGATACGAGCGCATTGGTATCGGTTTTGAATGCCAGCCTGTTAAATTCTTTGCGTCTTTCCTGTATGGCTTTTTCGATTAAGCCCAGGTGATAATAGATCTTGCTTTTGCCGGTGCCGTAATTGATATCAACCGTGTCGCTTTTACGGGCCCATTTTTTTTCAAGTACATAACACAATTCAATGGCTTTGCTATAATTTTTGAGTTTTATAAACATGTTCTTGAGTTCCACAATGCATTTCAGCGAGTCGTTGATGTCGGCCGAATGGTTGCGCAGGCTATTTTCTAGAATAAGAATGGCCCTGATGTAATTTTGGTTGTGTGCCTGGATGCCGGCGTCAATTTTATCAAAATAAAATTTGAGCCTGTAAAGGCTGGCATCGGCATACACTGATTTTTTGATGGCCGCGAGCGTATCTTTAATAAATGGATATACCTGATCTAACTCGGCGTAACTTCTTGAGGCGACCAGCTTTACTTTTTCTGAATGGGAGGCTTTATTAAATTCATTTAAAAAGCTCTGGCCTGCTTTTTGCGCCCCTGTATTAAAACAAAAGAAAATAAGGATCAGGTATGTATAAATCCATTTCAAACGCATCTTCCAGGTCTGCCGCTGTTAAATTTATTTTATTATTCTCTTGAAATTACTCAATCACTGATGCCGTTGATTTATACCAATTGCAGCAGGAACATCATTAAAAGTGATTTCTCCATTTTGACATTTTAAATCTACAAATAAGATTTTGAAATCTATTGTCAAGACCTGAATATTTAAATTGAAAATGGTTCCGGGAACACAGCTTTGACTTTTTATTGTGGGACATTGTTTTAGCCCGCCCAGCCCTCCCTGTCCAAACTCCTGTACTGAATGGCCTCCGCGAGGTGATGCGTTTCTATATTATCGGATGCCTCAAGATCTGCAATCGTCCGTGCCACTTTTAAGATCCTGTCGTAAGCCCTGGCGCTCAGTCCCAGTTTTTCCATGGCATTCTGCAACAATACATTTCCCGCTTCGCTTAACCTGCAATGTTCTTTAAGGTGAGCGGTTTTCATCTGGGCGTTGCAGTGAATGTGTTGTTCGTTTTTGTAACGTTCGCCCTGTATCAGTCTTGTTTTGATGACACGCTGACGGATGTCTTTGCTGGATTCGGAAGTTTGCGCTTTGCTGAGTTCATTAAAGGGCACAGGCGTTACTTCAATGTGCAGGTCTATCCTATCGAGCAGCGGCCCGCTGATCTTGTTCAGGTATTTCTGAACGATGCCGGGCGCGCAGACACATTCTTTTTCGGGGTGGTTGTAATACCCGCATGGACAAGGATTCATGCTGGCAATCAACATAAAACCCGCGGGATATTCAACACTGAACTTGGCCCGGCTGATGGTGATGGCGCGGTCTTCGATGGGTTGTCTGAGTACTTCCAATACCGTGCGTTTAAATTCTGGCAATTCGTCCAAAAACAAAACGCCGTTGTGGGCCAAACTTATTTCGCCGGGTTGTGGATTGTTGCCGCCGCCAACCAGGGCTATGTCGCTGATGGTATGGTGCGGACTCCTGAAGGGACGTTGTGTGACCAGGCCATCATTTTTGCCGGTTCGGCCCGCCACGCTGTGGATCTTGGTGGTTTCGAGCGCTTCGTCGATGGTGAGTGGGGGCAGGATGCTTGGTAGCCTTTTGCTGAGCATGGTTTTGCCTGCGCCTGGTGGACCAATGAGAATGACGTTATGTCCGCCGGCTGCCGCGATCTCGAGCGCGCGTTTGATGTTCTCCTGACCTTTCACATCGGCAAAATCAAATTCGGTACTGTTTGTTTTGTTAGAGAAAGCTTCCTCCAGATCGATCCTGGCCTGTGGCAGCGATTCGGTATCGTTAAAAAAAGCTATCACCTGCGAGATGTTACTGGCGTATAAAACCTCAAGTCCCTCTACTACTGCTGCTTCAGGAGCATTGTGTTCAGGGAGGATCAGGCCTTTAAAACCTTCGAGTTTTGTTTTTAAGGCAATGGGCAAGGCCCCTTTGACGGCCCTGAGTGCCCCGTCAAGCGCCAGTTCTCCCATCACAACATAATCGCCCATTTTTGCATCGGGTACCTGTTCGCTGGCGGCGAGTATACCCATGGCAATGGTGAGGTCATAAGCGGAGCCCTCTTTCCGGATGTCGGCGGGGGCCATGTTCACAGTGATTTGTTTGCCCGGTACTTTATAACCGTGCTGTTTGAGAGCTGTGTGTATCCTGTGCTGGCTTTCTTTTACAGCGTTGTCGGGGAGACCCACAATAAAAAAATTAATACCAACGCCAACACTCACCTCAACTGTTACTTTTGTGGCACTGATGCCCTGAACCGCATATCCGAAAGTTTTTACAAGCATAGTACAAATTAAGGCAAGGATATATAAAGCCAGGACCAACCCGTTAAAATATTTTACGTTGTAATACTTTGTAAATTGTTTCCTTCAAAAAACAAGGAAAATCCAATTAGATACCTGAGATAGGTCCTTGTAAATTAACCATTTAATTTTGGAGATGCTTAATAATTATTTAATTTTTTTTTGTAGGTTTGGCTGGATAATCAAAAAAGATGAAAAAGTCAATTACCATTTTTGCCATGTTGTTTTCGTTTGTTGCGCTGGCTCAGGAGAAACAGATAGAACTGAACTGTTATAATAAATGGGCCGCTAAATTCGAAGACAGGGGCGCCGAGGAGATCAAGGACGGCATTTACGAGGATGTGATCATCACAACCAGGCAGGGCTCCAAAGCCGTTTGCAATAACGGCAAAGCCGAGGTAAGAAAAGGCAAAGTGATACATTTTTACGTGTTGTTAAGCGATGGTTCGCACGAAGAGGTTGTTAAAAGCTGGAAAAACAATTCACACGATAATATTACCATCACCAACGGCATGAGCAAAACCCTGCTCACCGTTCACAACGAACTCATCAACATCCTGTGGCCCAACAGCATAAAGGCAAAAAAAGCCAAACCCATGGCGGCCCCTGAACCATCAGATGATTAAAATCAGTTGTTTACCACGCATTTTTGGCATCGTATGACAATTTTATGACAAATTTGAGGTGTTTATATACCATCTTTGTGGTATAAAATTGAACGCTTTTAAGGTCATAGCATTTACACACAAAAGTCTTCCTTTTGAACTCATAGGTAAACTTCACCTTTCCAACGATATCCAATCGCAGGTGTTAGGGGATCTGAAAAAACACTTTGATTTTTCCGAATTAATGTTCCTGAGCACCTGCAACCGCATAGAATTATTTGTGGTGAGCCAGGCAGATGTTTCAAGAACCCTTGTTAAAGAAATAGCGCTTTACCTGAACAGCGCACTGAATAACTTTGAAGCAAGCGCCCTTTCTGAAACCGCCGAAATATATGTGGGCGACGAAGCAGTGGAGCATATTTTAAAAGTGGCTTCTTCGCTTGAATCGCTGGTTGTTGGCGAACGCGAGATCATCACCCAGGTGAGAAAAGCTTATGAATTTTGTAATTCGTTGGGTTTAACCGGAGATTTTATCAGGCTGCTCACCAGGCAGACCATTGAAACCGCCAAAGACGTTTATACCAATACCGATATTGCTAAAAATCCGGTGTCAGTGGCCTCTCTGGCCTACCGCCAACTGCGCGGCCTCGGCATTAAAAACGACGCCCGAATTTTATTTGTAGGCAGCGGCGAAACCAATACCATACTGGCGAGTTACCTTAAAAAACACCAGTTTGCCAATTTTACTGTTTTTAACCGCACTTTGGAGAACGCGCAAAAATTAGCCGCGCTATTAAACGGCGATGCTTTTGAATTAACTGCGCTTCAAAATTACGACAAGGGATTTGATGTGTTGTTTGTGTGCACCGGCAGCACAGATCCTGTGATTACCGGCGCTATTTATTCGGTTTTAAAAAGAAACGAAAATTCTAAAAAAGTAATCATCGACCTGGCCCTGCCTGCCAATGTAACTGAAGATGTTTCGTCAGACAGACAGGTACATTATATCGACATCAATTCATTGAAGGCACAAGCCGAAGCCAATTTGCAACTGCGCAGAAATGAAATTGTAAAATGCGAGGAAATGATCAGGGCCAAAACCGCGCAGTTTAATTTATTGTACCAGCAGCGCCAGGTGGAGTTAGCATTTGGCGATGTGCCTAAACAGGTAAAAGCCATTAAAGACCTGGCAGTGAATGAGGTTTTTGCGCGTGAAATTAATATGCTCGATCAGCAGGGCAAAGAGGTGCTTGAAAAAGTGTTATTGTACATGGAAAAAAAATACAACGCGGTAGCGATCAAAACCGCCAAGGAAGTATTTTTAGGAAAAAACTGATTTAAGATTTTTATAAATGAATAAGCCCCTTCTCAGCAGAGAGGGGGCTTTTTTTATAACCGTGTATCCGTTGTCGGTTAACGGTTTTACCGGACAAATTCCTTGGGCGTAATTTGTAAAATTAAAATCAGCCTAAGCAATTTGTTGTCTAGATAAACGGCAGCACGATGGCCCTTAAAAATTGTCATAAACAGAATTTTGCTTTAAACCACCCTTCCAGCAGGGTTTAACAGGTAAAAAACAGCGTCAGCCTCCTGTCAAACCAACATTTTCCAGAAAGTATGCGACACATAACAACGAGCAGTTATTGGCTGATGGCTGTTTTATGCAGCATGTGGAGGAACAACGTATGTTATGGAACTAAAGTCATTGTAAATATTTTGCTTTGGGACGCTTTAACTATTCGGGTGTATATCTGGTAGGGTTCATTGAGTAAATACACAAGGCTTGAAGCAATATTTGAAATATTAATTTTTATATTGCCATTGCCTTAACAAACATTTTCAGGTAAAATGGCCTTAAAATATCCTGGAGTATATCTCTTCGCCTTGATGGTTCTGCTGGGAACCACCGTGAAATCGCAGGAGAAAAAAGGACCCGCCGCCAGGTTCACATTTAATAATCAAAAAAATTACGACGAGGTGAGCCAGCGCAAAGTAAGACTGGTGGGCACTAATTTCACAGTTGACCGGTTTGACAACGAAAACAACGCTGTTTTTTTACACGGCAGTCCCTTTAGTTACATTAACCTGGGCAATTATCCTGCAATAAAACCTGTAATCGGCAGTATATCTTTGTGGGTCAAATTGCAGGGTGAAATATGGGCCGGCACCGGATATACGGTGAATCCCATTATTCTGACCAAAAATTCAAACAACGATGATTTTTTTGAATCCTATGCCATCAATTACATCCCTGAACAGAATATTGTTACGGCCGGATGTTCAAAGGATTCTTCGATGCAGGTGAACATTACCAGCGTGGAAGATTTTGAACTTTTTAAATGGCACCACCTTGTGATGACCTGGGATAACGATTATTTATCGTTTTATTGCGACGGCAGACTCGAAAACAAGCTGCCAAAGAATTTCAAAACAAAATTTGTAAGCACCGACTCGGTATTGGTGGGGGTAAGCGCCAATAAAAAGAACAACCGCGCCTCTTACATGTCGGCCGATGACATTGAGTTTTACGACTATGTGCTTAGCAACAACGAAGTACTGGAATTGTACAATGCCCCCAATCCAAACAAAGGCAAAATCATCTTTAACTGGATCTTAATAGCCATAGGTTTTGGTTTAATTGTTTTGTGTATTTATTTTTTCACGAAACACAGGCTCAGCGTAACACTCAAAAAAGAAAAACAAAGGCTTGAATTGTACAACATTATCCTGGAGACCGAACTGAGAGTGAACAGGGCTTTGATGAACCCACATTTTGTTTTTAATTCCTTAAACGCCTTGCAGAATTTTATTCTGAAAAACGAAAACGACCGGGCCAATCATTACCTCGTTAAATTTTCGAAACTCATGCGCAAGATCCTCGAGAATAACATGTCAGACAACATTCCACTCGAAATGGAAATAGACCTTTTGCAAAAGTACCTTGAAATTGAGGATCTGCGTTTTGAGGAAAACATCGTTCACACCATACATGTTGATCCCGGAGTAACACCGTCGGCAATCAAGATCCCCATCATGATGCTGCAACCCTTCATCGAAAACGCCATCTGGCACGGCTTGCTTAAGAAACAGGGAACCAAAACACTCGACATTTCTTTTTTTATGCACGACTCAGATTATGTGGAGTGTATTATCGAAGACAACGGTATAGGAAGAAAGAAAAACGAGGATTACAACCTCGAAAAAAAATCACTGGGGATCAGTTTCGTTGAACAAAGACTTAAATTGTTTAACAAGATCCACGGTTTAAATTGCAGCCTGCTCATACAGGACAAGGCGGGTGACACTGGCACCATCGTCAGAATTATTTTACCAATTCTTAATAAATAACATATGCTTATAAGAGCGCTGATCATTGATGACGAACAAAAGGGGATTGACGCCCTCAAGATCCTTATTAGCAGGTTTATTGAAGGACTCAAGGTGATTGCAGAGTCAACAAAAGCCTCCGAGGGGATTGAAATGATAGAAAATTTTAAACCTGACATTGTGTTCCTCGATATCAACATGCCCGAAATGAACGGCTTTGAATTGCTCGAGAAATTAAACTGGAAGGATTTTAACCTGGTATTTACAACTGCTCACCAGGAGTATGCCTTAAAGGCGCTTAAGAACAATGCTGTGGATTATTTGCTCAAACCCATCGACCATGAAGACCTGAATAAAGCTGTTACCCGCATCGCCGAAAAAATAAAATCGAATGAGAATTTCGACAACCGCTTTAACTACAATAATTTGTTGTCGGTGATAAAGAACAATTCAAAAAATAAAATTGTTATCAATTCCAGATCCGGCATCGAGTCTGTTGAAACCAACGATATTGTTTGCCTCGAATCCAAGTCGAATTACACCAGGATTTACCTGCCCGATTCACGTGAAATTCTCACTTCCAAAACGATGAAGGAATTTGAATCCATCCTGTGCACTAATGGTCAGTCTTTTATGAGGATCCATCATTCTTACATCATCAACCTGCACAAAGTGGCCAGGTACATTAAAAGTACCGACAGCATTGTGATGAACAACGATCAGAAAATTCCCCTGGCTAAAAGCAAACGCGAGGCGTTTTTTAACTGGTTGGATATCGAATAGTTGATCGGGACCAATTAGCGCAGGCTTACCCGGCGTATGTTGTTTTGCCGCAAAATATGGTAGGCGCGCTCCGGTGTTCATGAATGTGAATGCCGGCACCGGCAGTGCTTTTTCGTTGATTTCTTCGTCAAAATACCGACTTTAACTTTAGCACTTTCGATTAAAATTTTACCTTTGCCGCGTGGAAAGAAAAATTATTATTGGAACCCGGGGCAGTGATCTGGCCCTCTGGCAGGCAAATTACACAAAGAAATTGCTTGAGGAGAAAGGTCATGACGTTGAAATAAAAATTATTGCCACCGAAGGCGATAAATCGCAGCAATGGAACACCAGTTTTGATACACTGGAAGGCAAAGGTTTTTTTACCAAAGAACTTGAAGAGGAATTGTTGAACAAAACCATTGACCTTGCGGTGCATTCACACAAAGATCTTCCAACAACAAGTCCTGACGGGCTTTTGATAGCCGGCGTGTCCAAAAGGGAAGACCCCTCTGATATGCTCATCATCAAAGACGATTCCGTGGACGACAAATTAAAATTCGGCCTTAAAAAAAACGCCGTTGTGGGAACTTCTTCAGCACGAAGAAAATCTCAGTTACTGGCTTTTCGCCCCGACGTGCAGATCAAAGACCTGCGGGGTAACGTGCCTACCAGGGTAAAAAAATTGAAAGAACAGGACTATGATGCCATCCTGCTGGCAACGGCAGGAGTAGAGCGCCTTGAGCTGGACCTTGACGAATTCACGGTTCAGAAACTCAGCACTTCTGAATTTGTGCCCGCCCCCGCGCAGGGCGTTCTCGCCTGGCAAACCAGGGAGGATGATGATGAACTGCTGGAGGTTATCGATGAAATAAGCGACCTGGATGTGTTAATCAAAATAAATATAGAAAGGCAATTGCTGGGCATGTTCGATGGTGGTTGTCATTTGCCTTTTGGCGCTTTTTGCGACACCGAACTCGATGATGAGGACCGGCTGCGTTTTAAAGTGTGGGTGAGCGTTGCCGACAGCTGGGACAAACAACCCAAACAGTTTTATTTTGAAACGCTCGATACCGATGGGTTTACAGACGAGATGTTCGATCACATCCAGTCGGTGCAGCCAAAAAAAATATTTGTTACTAAAAATTTTAAGGAAGACGATTACCTGCCCCAGGCACTTGGCAGACTGGGCTTTACTGTTGAAGGGGCAAGCCTTATTGAGTTCAAGGAAATCAAGATCAAATTTCTGCCAAGAACAGAGTGGATCTTTTTCAGCAGCAAACACGCGGTAAGGTATTTTTTCAACCAAAAACCCAAACTTGAAAAAACGATTAAGTTTGGCTGCGTAGGTTCTTCCACAGCGGCGGAATTAAGGTCTTTTGGCCAACGCGCCAATTTTATCGGGCAGAGCACCGACATCAAACTGGTTGGTAAACAATTCAGCAGCATTGCGGGCAGCAACTCGGTACTTTTTCCAATTGCGCGCGGCAGTATGCAAAGCATTCAATGGCAAATGGTTAAAAGAGACAGCGTTATTAATCTTGAAGTTTATGCCACCTTAAACAAAAGCCGCGAAATTTCACCCGAATTTGATGTGATTATTTTTACCAGCCCGAGCAATGTGGAATCATACTTCGAAAAAAACACCTGGTCGCCGGCGCAAAAGGCAATAGCCATGGGTGAAGCTACTGGCAAGGCCTTAGAGAAGGTGAAAATCAAAAAGTACAGCATGCCGCGGAGTTTTGACGATTTAGGTTTATTGCAGGCGGTGATGGGTTTGAAAAATCAGGCGGCAGTGGAGTAACAACCACTCAATCACTGAGCACACTTAGCAACACTAAGCGCCAGTTTAATACTAAGTGGTTCTTTGTGCCCTAAGTGTATTTGTGGTAGAGAAGAATAACCACTGAGTCACTTAGAACACTGAATTGCACTAAGAAACAAAAGCTCAATTTACTATTTTAAACCTTAGTGTGCCTATGCGCCCTTTGTGCCTTAGTGGTAGTGAAATGCCGGTTATAAAAGCGTATTCGCCAGGTTCGCCAGCTCGCTGCGCTCACCTTTCTCTAGTGTAACGTGTGCATAGAGTTTCTGGCCTTTTAATTTTTCTATCATGTAGCTGAGGCCGTTGCTTTGCGCATCGAGGTAAGGGGTATCGATTTGGTGAATGTCGCCGGTAAAAATGATCTTGGTATTTTCTCCGGCCCTGGTAATAATGGTTTTTACTTCATGTGGGGTTAAGTTCTGCGCTTCATCCACAATAAAAAACACATTGCTCAGGCTCCGGCCGCGGATATAAGCCAGCGGGCATACCACCAGCTTTTGTGCCTCCACCATTTCATTCAGTTGTTTATGCTCTTTGTCTTTTTCGCTGAAGAGACTTTTGATGTATTTTAAATTGTCCCAAAGCGGTTCCATATAGGGATTGAGTTTGCTGTTAACATCGCCGGGCAGGTAACCAATGTCTTTATTGCTCAAAGGTACAATGGGCCTTGCCAGGTAGATCTGGTGATAGTTCCTGCGCTGTTCGAGAGCCCCGGCCAGCGATAACAGCGTTTTGCCTGTTCCCGCTACACCCTGTATACTCACCAGTTTAATGTCCGGGTTCATCACCGCGTCGAGCGCAAAAGCCTGTTCAGCGTTTTTAGGGATCACACCATATGCTGCGGTTTTAATCACACGCTGCATGGTTTCTTCCTCTTTGTTATAGCGGGCCAGTACGCTTTGAGAACCGTTTTTCAGCACATAATATTGGTTTTCGAGCGCCTCTGACTTTTTAATTATGGATTTCGAGCTGCAATTGCCTTTATTGTAAATGGTGGCGATTTGTTCGGCCGTGGCTTTTACATTTTCGCTGTTGCCAGTGTAAAGTTCGTCAATGGTCTTGATTTTGCCGGTTTCGTAATCTTCAGAAAGCAGGCTCAGGCTTTTTGCCTTGATGCGCAGATTGATGTCTTTGGTAACCAGGATCACCTTTCGGCCCGGATTCGATTCGGCGGTATAGAGCGCCGTGTTCAGGATGCGGTGGTCGGCTTTGCGGTCGTCGAAGATCTTTTCGGCATTGATCTTTGAAGCACTGTGCATCTCAATTTTAAAACTCCCGCGCGTGGGTCCGTTGATCGAAGTCCAATTCTGCAGGGTGTTTTTGCCGCTGAGTTTATCGATGTATCGCGTAAATTCACGCGCCGAAAAATTCTTGCTGTCGTTGCCCTTTTTAAAGTTATCCAACTCCTCTAAAACAGTAATTGGAATTACCACATCGTGCTCGGCAAAATTTCTCATTGCCGTGTGGTCGTAGATGATAACAGAGGTGTCGAGTACAAATATTTTGCGTTCCCCGATACTTGTTTTGCTTGCTTTTTTTAGGGCCATATAAATAAAATAAATAACTTGGATAAAGCTAAATATTGGCCATGCTTATTCTTGTTAAGATATAAATTGATTTGAACAGGGATATGTTTATTGCAGACAACTCTTTGAAATTGAAGGAGCTTCAGGTAAAGTGTTTTTGAATGTGCAACAGCCTTTACCAGCTTAAAACGTTCTTTATGTGAAGGTTACCAAAAAGCGGTTTTCGCTGCAACACAAGCTTTATTTATCGTTTAAAGCCAGCATCATGGTGAAACCATGATTTTTCTCAAAATAGGTGTTGGCAAAATCAAAGTTCTGATGTTGAGGTTTATAGTCGTCTCTTTGTGTATTGACGGATATTACAAACGGTAAAAAACCAGATTTGGTGATCACAATGGTGTATTGTGAATTTTTTTGCAGCCTGATCAGGAAAGGTTCATTATCGACACCAATAGCTGACTCAACGACCTCGTTCTGGCGAAACAATTCCAATGTATAAGTTTTAGAAGTTTCGTTTCCTGTGACCATCACATCTCCTTTAACTTCTACAAAATAGAGGCTATCTACCGGGTTGTTGCCAAAACCGCTGAACTTGCTGAAAAGTGTGCCTGAAAGGATCAGGACAAATTTAATGAACGTACTTGTTTTCATGACTGCTGTTGTTTGTGTTAATCTTGGTGTAAAGTTCGTGCAATCAAGAAACCTTTCAACATTGAATAATGCTGAAACACAACATATGTAAGATTCTGCCTTTAAAAGTAAGTTTCAAACACATTCCGGAATAGGCCTGCTTTTTTACTCGGGTCAAAGCGCAATTTAAAGGCATTGCCCGAAACCAGGGTGCATGTTAGCAACATGGCCTGTTGGCGGATCTGTTTCCGCTATCATAAGATGGATAACTGTTTATGCCGGCAGGCATTATTGGCTGCGTTAACAGCCGGTAGTAAAAAACTGAAGGTTACTGTGCTTCCAGTTTTTTGCTCATGCGTTTTCTTTCGTTTTCTTCGAGGTAAATTTTACGAAGACGAATAAAGGTTGGTGTGATCTCAACATATTCATCACCCTGTATGTATTCCATGGCCTCTTCGAGGCTGAATTTTATTTTAGGAACGATCCTCATCTTTTCATCGGTACCAGAGGCACGCATGTTGGTGAGTTGTTTTTCGGTGCAAACATTTACTACCAGGTCATCAGGACGGATGTGTTCGCCGATGATCATGCCCGGGTAAATTTCTTCGCCAGCTTCTATAAAGAATTTACCGCGATCCTGTAATTTGTCGATGGAATAAGCCACCGCGCTGCCTTTGTCTTTGCTGATCAGCACACCTGCGATCCGGTTAGGGATAGATCCTTTCCAGGGCTCATAGGCTTTAAAACGGTGTGCCATGATGGCTTCACCAGCGGTAGCGGTAAGTACGTTATTACGCAGGCCAATGATGCCGCGTGAGGGGATCTCAAATTCTATGTGCGTAAGGTCACCTTTGGGCTCCATGATCAACAGGTTGCCTTTTCGCTGGCTAACCAGGTCAATAACCTTGCTCGACGATTCCTGTGGTACGTCAACTGTGAGTACCTCAATCGGTTCGCATTTAACACCGTCGATCTCTTTTACGATTACCTGCGGCTGGCCGAGTTGTAATTCGTAACCTTCACGACGCATGGTTTCGATCAATACAGACAAGTGGAGGATCCCGCGGCCAAATACCAGGTAAGAATCTGGCGAACCTGTTTCTTCAACACGCATGGCCAGGTTCTTTTCGAGTTCTTTCATCAGGCGGTCACGAAGGTGACGTGAAGTCACATATTTACCATCTTTACCAAAGAAAGGAGAATTGTTGATGGTGAATAACATGCTCATGGTTGGCTCGTCGATGTGCATGGTTGGCATGCCTTCAGGATTTTCAAAGTCGGCAACGGTATCGCCGATCTCAAAGCCTTCGATGCCTGTGAAAGCGCAAATATCGCCTGTTTCGGCTTCAGGCACTTTCAGTTTACCCAATCCGTCGAAAATAAAGAGTTCTTTGATTCTTGATTTCTGGATCCTGCCATCGCGTTTTACAACGCTTACCGGCATGTTTTCCTTAATCACGCCACGGTAGATACGGCCAACAGCGATACGCCCGATAAAAGAAGAATAATCGAGTGAGGTAATCTGGATCTGTAAGGTGCCTTCTCTTTTAGGAGCGGTTGGAATATTTTCAATGATGGTATCCAGCAGGTAGGTAACATCAGTAGTAGGTGTTTTATAATCAGGACCCATCCAGCCTTGTTTGCTCGATCCGTATACTGTAGGAAAGTTCAACTGGTCTTCAGTGGCGTCGAGGTTAAAGAAAAGATCGAATACATTATCGTGCACTTCTTCGGGGCGACAATTTGGTTTATCTACCTTGTTAATCACCAGGATGGCTTTTTTACCAGCGGCGATGGCTTTTTGCAGTACAAAACGGGTTTGTGGCATCGGCCCTTCAAAGGCATCCACCAGCAGAATAACACCATCGGCCATGTTCATCACACGCTCTACTTCACCACCAAAATCGGCGTGACCGGGTGTGTCAATGATATTGATCTTGGTGTCTTTATATTTTACCGAAACGTTCTTGGCAAGAATGGTAATGCCGCGCTCACGTTCAAGGTCGTTGTTATCAAGGATCAGTTCGCCAGTGGCTTGGTTTTCACGGAATAAATTACATTGGTGTAAAATTTTATCTACCAGGGTCGTTTTACCGTGGTCAACGTGGGCAATAATGGCAATGTTTCTAATTTCAGACATGTTTCAATTTTAAGGGCGCAAAGATAGTGAATTTTAAGCAATTTACCGCAACTCTTTTAAAATGAGCAGGTAGAATCATTAAATTATGGTTAAATAAAGTTTATTCGAAGTATTAAAACACAGATTTTACAGAATTAACAGATCAACTCTGATTTTTGATGCATGCAATTTCTTTTGATAGGTGAGAGAAATGCATATTGAATATCTGCGCCAATCCGCCTCATCCGTCCAATCTGTGTTCTGTTTTTTTAAGCTTCCATCTTTTTCTCAGCCTAAAACCGTATATTTCGGTAGATTTTTTGGCGCCTAAAAAAACATATACCCAGGACGAACTCATTGTGTTGATAAGGGATCGCAATCAGAAGGCATTTTCTTATTTGTACGATAACTATTCTCAGGCACTTTATAATGTGGTTAATTATATCGTTAACGATGTTGAAGCGTCTGAAGACGTGATCCAGAACGTTTTCTTAAAGGTGTGGAACAATTTCGCGAGTTACGATCCGCAGAAGGGGCGGCTCTATACCTGGATGTTAAACATTGCAAGGAATCTTGCCATCGATTGTAAACGCTCCAAACATCAGAAAATCAAATCAAAGATCCAAAATACCGGAGACGCCGTATATGAAAGAAATAACCTGTTTGTTGAAGACAATTCACACGAATCAATCGGGATTAAAGGCATTTTAAGCAATTTAAAGGAAGATCAAAGAATCATTATTGATCTCGCCTATTTTGAAGGATACACCCAGGACGAAATTTCAAAAAAATTAAACATGCCACTGGGCACCGTAAAAACCAAAGTACGGCAGGCGATCATGACATTAAGAGACCTTACAAAAAAGGAGTTTTTACAGTGAAACTAAGTGATGTGATAGCATCTGGTTTGCTCGAAACCTACGTCATTGGCGCGGCTACCGATGAGCAAGCGGCTATGATCCGCGAGTTGTGTGCCAAACATCCTGAGCTGCTCGCGGAACTCGAACGTGTTGAAGCCAGCATCATTGACGCCTCCTCTCATACAAATGAACCCCTGAATCCCGCCCTTAAAGCAAAGATTTGGGCGCAACTGTCTTTCAGCGATGGTGCCGGCCAGGCTGAAACTAAAATTGTTTCCCTTCAGAATAAAAGCCTGGGCTTGTACAGGTTTGGCATTGCAGCGAGCCTTTTGTTGTTCGGATCCAGTTTTTGTTACATTCTCTTTCTGCAGCAAAAACTCAACCGCCTGAACAGCGAAGTGGCGGCCCTGAGCGCATCAAAGCGCTACATGGCCGAAGAATTAAAGATCCAGCAAGCCTCCCTTTACTCCATTCACTCAGAATTAAGCGTTGTTTCAGATCCCAACGTTAAAAAAATCCCTTTAAAGGGCATGAATTCGCTGGCCTCGCGTTCGGCTGTGATTCACTGGAACCAACAAACTAACGAAGTGTATTTTAACGCGGCCCAGCTGCCAGAGCCGGCCAACAAACAATACCAACTCTGGGCCATTGTTGATGGAAAGCCGGTTGACGTGGGCATGATCCAACTAGAAGGCGAGCTTGTTTTTCAGAAAATGAAAGCTGTAAGCTCCGCGCAGGCTTTCGCGGTAACCATCGAAAACCCCGGAGGGAGTGCCGCTCCAACCATGGCAACCATGTGTTTGCTGGGTAGTGTTTAGCTATCTGTTATTCTAACCTTGAACCCGAAACCCGAAACCCTGAACCAGAAACCTTAAACCCGAAACTTAAAGTCCTTCACGACATCCACAAACAATTTTACTTTTTCCTTGGCAATATCAGGGTAGAGTCCGTGACCGAGGTTACAGATGTATTTCTCTTTACCAAACAACTGCAACATGGCCCTGGTTTCGCTGATGATTTTATTGTCGCTCGCATACAAAAGACATGGATCAGCATTGCCCTGCAGGGTTTTTACGGCAGATTGTTTTCTCGCCTCCAACGGATCAATGGTCCAGTCTAAACCTACGGCGCTGCACGAGGTTCCAGAGATTTTTGAAACGGCATAATGCGCGTCTTTTGCAAAGATGGTCACCGGAACCAGAGGCGAAAGCGCGTCGCAGATCTGCGACATATAAGCCAGGGAGAACTCGTAAAACATTTTTTCGCTGAGCACGCCGGCCCATGAATCGAAGAGCTGAATGAGATCGGCGCCTGAAGCCACCTGGCCTTTTAAATAATTAATGGTGCTTTTTGTGATTTTGTCGAGCAGCAGGTGCGACAATTCAGGTTCGGTATAAAGGAACTGTTTGGCTTTACTGAACGTTTTACTGCCGCTGCCCTCTATCATGTATGCAAAAATGGTCCATGGTGCGCCGGCAAAACCTATGAGGGGCACACGGCCATCCAGGCCTTTTTTTGTGAGTTGCAAAGCTTGCATCACATAATCGAGGTCGCCAACTTCAGCAATTCTAAGCCGGTCGATGTCGTTTTTGCTGCGGATGGTATTTTCAAACCAGGGACCCTTTGCTTCAATCATTTGATAGGGCAGGCCCATGGCTTCGGGAATTACAAGAATGTCACTGAAAATAATGGCCGCGTCAACGCCGAGTATGTCAACAGGTTGTATCGATACTTCAGAGGCAAGCTCGGGGTTTTTCACAAATTCAACAAAATTTTTTGCCCTGGCGCGGGTGGCCCGGTATTCTGGCAACACACGTCCTGCCTGGCGCATCAGCCAAACCGGTGCTCTTTCCACTTCCTGCCCGCGGGCGGCACGTATCAATAGGTCGTTTTTTAACATCGCGCAAAGTTACATTTCAAATCGCACAAATCAGAAAAAATTTATTGTTCAGCGATTGAGCAAGGATTTTGGGCCGGGAATTGTTTAACCGGTTAAGTTCACATGATAAATGGTTCAGAAATTAATATTTAGAGTTGTACCTTGCGTTAAAATCTTTCCCCATGAAGCAACTTTTACTACTCATTTTATTGTTACCATTTTTCGCGCAATCGCAGGAAAATTTGTGCGCCAAAGCCAAACAACGATCTTTTGTTGAAAGAATCAACCAGCAGGCGCGGACGGCCAATACCAATTCGTTGGCCTCTCACGAGTCAAAATACGACGTCAAGTTCGTGCACCTGGATTTAAACCTCGAACGTTACACCACTTACATACGCGGCAATGTGAAAACAGTTGCCACTGTTATTAATCCCCTCGATACCTTTATGACACTGCTGCACGCCGCTTTCACGATAGATTCGGTAAGGTTTAACGGGGCTTTGTTGCCGGCGGTAAGGGTTGACAGTATGGTGAAGGTGAAAATTCCTGCAAGCTTACCGGGCGGCTCATCTTTTACTGTTGTGGTTCATTACCGGGGCTATTCACCCCAGGGGGGCTCAGCAATCGGCAGCGCTTTCGACAGCGATATTACCTGGCAACCCTACAGCGATTCATGTACATGGAGCCTGAGCGAACCTTTTGGCGCCTACAGGTGGTGGCCATGCAAACAATCTTTAACCGACAAGATCGATTCGAGCTGGGTGTCAGTAACAACAGACTCTATCAATAAAGTGGGGTCAAACGGCCTTCTAAAAAATGTGGTCACCCTTGGCAATAAAAAACGTTATGAATGGCGCTCACGCACGCTCATAGACTATTACCTTATTTCGGTTGCCGTAGCAAGGTACAAAGAGTATAAACTCTATGCCAAACCCTTGTACCTTACCAATGACTCCATCCTCATCCAGAATTATATCTTCGCCAGTGCCATCAATCATCCTTTTTTTATAACCAACGAAAAACCCGGTCTTGATCAAACACCGGCCCTTATAAAACTCTATAGCAATCTCTTTGGCATGTACCCGTTTTACAAGGAAAAATACGGGCACTGCACGGCGCCATTAGGTGGAGGCATGGAACACCAGACCATGACCACACTGGGCTTTTTCGATTTTTACCTCGTGGCGCACGAGTTAGGCCACCAGTGGTGGGGCGACAATGTCACCTGCAAAAGGTGGAACGACATCTTCATCAATGAAGGTTTTGCAACCTACAGTGCCTTGCTCGCGGCGCAATACCTGGATCCAGCCAGTCTGGCCACAGAAATTAATGACCACCACAACAATGTGATGGGCGCACCGGGTGGCAGCTGTTATTTCACCAACCAGGACACCATGAACGCCAGTGTGATTTTCGACGGTCGTTTGACGTACTCCAAGGGCGCTTCCATCATCCGGTCGCTGCAATTTTTAACCAACAACGACTCTGTGTGGTTCGCTACACTCAGGGGTTTTCAAAACACTTATAAAAACAGCAATGCCTCTGTCATAGATTTTAAAAACTATTACCAGGCGCAAACCGGCATTAATCCAACCCAGTTCTTTAACCAGTGGTATTATGGCGAAGGATATCCTACCTTTCACGTTAAATACAATTCAGGGGGAGGTACTTTTGTGTTCCAGAGCAGCCAAACTGTAAGCAAACCAACTGTAACCCCGTTTTTTGTAACACCCATTGAATACAGGATTAAACGCACCGGCTTTGCCGATACTATAGTGAGGGTGATGCAAACCGGCCCCAGCGATTTATTCTCGTTTAATATGCAGGGAAAAGTTACAGGCGTGTTTTGCGACCCTAACAACTGGCTCATCAATAAAGCCACACTGGCCATGCTCGACACCACACTTACCAATGGCATTAAAATTACACAAGCTGGGGTGGATGAAATAAAAATCTCTCCAAATCCTTCAAGAGGAATTTTTACGGTCAATAATCCTGCCAACATCAACGGCAGCATCATGGTATGGGACCTCGAAGGCAGGATGCTCCTACAGCGTGAGCTGGAGGGCAATTCAACCATCGACCTGTCGCGTTACGCGCGCGGACTTTACGAGGTACGCATCATCAACGGCGACAAACAGGCCATTTATTCGCAGAAAATCATCAGCGAGTAAAAGGCAATGGTCGCCGTCGTTTCGCCCTGATCCATTTCCAGTGATTTTTTGCCCTATGGCAATGTTCACCGGACAGGCTCCGGCAATAGTATTTCTCGACTTTTATGTGGAAGATGTAAATGGATTGGAAGTACTCTTAAAGCTAAAAGCCATCAAATCCTGAATATTTGTGATCATGGCTGCAGCACAGGAAAACCTGAAAACCGTTTTGGCCATATTGGCACATGGTGCTTTTGCTTTTATCCATAATAGCGACGGGCAATTTAAAAACAGCTGCTGCTGGTAAGGCGAATCGAGGACTTGAAAGCCATGGAAGAACAAAACAGAATTCCCTTTCTCAAAAAATTTTTCCGGAGATACATCTAAGGGTGTTTTTTCAGGCACTCCTGTTGCACCAGTTTTAATCCAAAACAAATTACAGCTCAAACAAACAAAATTTTATTTTGTCAGGGCCACAATCTGTTCAGGTTTACTCTATTCGGAGCCCTGGCAGGCAGCGTGTCTGTAATTCAAATTCCATTTTTTGGAAAATCCATCCTGTTCACGGAATTATAAGATGGCGCATTAATCTCAACCGCTTGATACTGTTGGTTTTACAATAACGGCAACGTTCTTGAAATAAGCCGTTAAGCAATAAAACAACAACATGAAAAACATCAATCAAACAGTTAAGATCCTGACAGATGAACGTCTTCAGTTTTTCACAAACAAAACCAGCAAGTCTTTACGCCTGTTATTGCTGCTAATTGTTCTCGTTCCCGGGTTTTTAAACGGCGCCGTAAAAACTTCTACCGTGAATGGAAACTGGAGCAGCGGATCAACATGGAGCCCATACGGCGCACCTTCTTCATCCGATAAAGTAAAAATCTACCATGAAGTAACACTCAACCAGAACTATACCGCTTCCGACACGGTGTTTGTTTACAACACTTTGAATCTCAGTTCGGGAAAAATACTGACGTTAAATCCCGGCAAAATGATCCTGGTGAATGATGCCACTTACGACGGAAGAATAGGCAAAGTAAGCAGTGGTGCAAACATTAGCGGAAATTTCACTTTCCAAAAGTGGATCACACGCTGCGATGGCTATTCGGTATACGGCTCACCCTTTGATGTGACGACTTCTAATTTTGACTGGTATTATTGTTACCAGTGTCAGCCATCCTGGTCAAACCTTTATTATTATGATGAATCGTCAACAGGCAGTTATGACAATGGTTATTATGACAATATTGGTGGTAACATTGCCAGGGGAAAAGGTTTTTTTTACTGGTATTCAAATTATACCGGAGGTCAAAATTTTCCCAGGAAAATCAGTCTCAATGGCAATATTAATTTTACAAATGATTTTAATTTCAACGTCAGTTACACCAGTACAAATGGCAATTACACCAATGATGGTTATAACCTGGTTTCCAATCCCTTTCCGGGCACCATCGACTGGCTTGACAGCGATTGGACAAAAACAAATATGAGTAGTGTGTTTTACACCTGGAGTTCATGTGCAAACACTTACGCGGCTTATGTATCGGGCATTGGCGTAAATGGTGGCACACGTTACATACCATCCATGCAGGGATTCTGGGTGAAAGCAACTAACACCAGTCCTACATTAAAAGTTTTGAGTGGTGCCATGGTCAGTAACAGCCAAACTCTGCTGAGGCAGAATTCAGCCGATTCGGTGAATAATGTTTTAAGACTTACTTTAGACAATGATGAGATCGCCATTCATCTGGATCCGGCTTCAACCAGTACGCTGGACAGCGAAACTGACGCGCTCAAATTCTTTAGCCCTGAATCCAAAATCTGTTCTTCAACACCTTTGTCGGATCTCGATTATGCGATAAATTCAGTTGACCCGGGCAGCCAGGTGATCCCCATCAAAGTAAGAGGTGGCGGCACCCTGAATTTCAGCGGCATTGCTACTTTTTTCGACAAGTATGCCATCTACCTGAGGGACCTGGTAAGCAAAAATTATTTACCTGTTCATGAAGGAATGACTTATATATTTTCAGACACTTCAGTGACAACATTCAATGAGAGGTTTGAAATACATTTTAAAGAGAAGCTCATTGATACCGGTATTCAGCAGCAATTCAACGACGCGGTGACTGTGTTTTCTACCGGAGAAAATATCATGATCCGTGTACCGGAAGAATTTCAGCCGAACCTAAACGTAAAAATATTCGACCTGCTTGGCAAACAACTGTATTTTGGCACCTTTAGCCAGCCTGAAATACTGATCCCAAACTTAAACACGCCTGTATTAGTGTTGATCTACAACGACAAATACAGTTTAGCAAAAAAGCTGCTGTAACCTGACCAGTTCAAGTTTTCGGCGCTTAAAAAGATCTCTTGTTCCGGGGATCTTTTTTTTGTTTCAAACAGGTTTTGGTTTACTTCACGAGGCGTGAACAAAGGTGAGGGAGGAGAAGGAACCGAGGGGGCGCCAGGCTAACAATTCAGGGCATCACCATCGTAAACTATTCCAGACATTGGAAATAAAAGTCCGGTACCCGGAAGCTCTGAGGAAATATTGGTTTGTATTTAGTTGGTTTTCAAAGATATAGATCGCGGCACGTTTGTGGTAAGGTGTCAAACAGATAAATAGAAATACAAACACTATAAAACCACAAACCATGAAAAAAATTAACGCAATGTCGGTAGTGATCCTGATCACATTTTTAAGTACACTTTTTATATCCTGTAAAAAATCTGTGGTGGGTCCGGCCGGAGAAAAAGGCGCCACAGGTCAGCAAGGCCAGACAGGGGCGCAAGGCAACGCCAATGTAAAATCAGTGAGCTTTAGCACGGGCAGTAATTGGAAAGCAGACAGTACCGGTAAAAATTATAACTACACCTATCACATTGCTGATTTAAACACTTCTGTACTGGCAGAGGGCATCGTTGCACTCTACCTGGGTGAAGACCAGGGTAGCAATGGCAACGAGTGGATCGCGATGCCATTCTCGGGTAAAGACATTAATTACAGCTTTAAAATTGAATTGTCTACTGTTGAAATTTATGTTTCTTCACCCAAGGGGAGCATGCCGCTTAATCCGGGCTCACAAAAATTTAAACTGGTGATCATTCCACCTGCAGGTTAACAGCGGCAAACGTGCGTAAAGTTCTGCATCCCAAACCCATCAATTGGTTTGGGATGTGGCTTTTTACAAACCAATCACCCGATAAGGAACTGTGCAGGCCATGCGCGCGGTGACGGTGGATATGTATTGATGATTCTTCTTAGCAACCTTTTACCCCGATTATTTTGGGAGTAGTAACCTGAACAAGTGCTCGCTCATATGTGCACCCTGTGCGTTGAATTATTTTTGTTTTCTAAAATAGAGTTTACAAAAATTATTTCTGCGAATGATGTTGTATGAACTTTGTAAGCGGGTCTGCGTTTGAAAAAAGCAGGCATTCTGATTGTTAGGGTTCTCGCCAATCTGGACCACATAATCCACCGGAATCACCCGGCCATTCTTCTGCCGGACCGAAAAAAACAGGCTATCCGGCTCATTCACAAAGTAGCTGCAGATAAGATCTTTGTTTGGTGCACCGAAGGCCAGGGTATCTGTATAAAAACGTTCGGCGTTCCAGTTAACCGGAAACCAATGCAAACCAGCTTCATAATTTTCTAACAAAGCAAGACGCCGGTTCGCGCCTACATAACCACTCGCGTGATCATACAACCAATTGGCCGAATAATTAAGTACCAAAACGAAGTTTCCCTCAGGAATGGCAGTTGCAACTTCTTCTAATTTTGGTACATCGTCGCGGGTTTCTATGGCATAGTTGGTATAAACCGAAACGATGTTTGATTGGAGGGATAGCATGGCCAAAAGCGACAGCGCGCCGATCCATTTTGGAAATTTTATCAGCGCCAACCAGCAGAAAAAAAAGACATAAGAAAGAACCAGCAGCCGGTCGGAAACTAAAATGAAATTTGGCAGGAGAAAGTACAAGGTTAACAAAACTAAACAGAAGCTCAGAAAGATTACCGAAGAAACAGTATTTCTAGAATCAAAAGAAACTTTATTGGCCGGGAATAGTTTTTTGTTTTTGATAACCAGTAAGATAAAAACTGCGACTAAAAACGCGAAAAGTGCAGATAAAAGCCTGCCATAATCGAGCAGTGGGGGGCCACAACCAAAGGCCATGACAGGTCTGAAATCTGCGATCCACTGCAGGCGTTCTGCCAGGCCGATCACGGGCCTGGGGCCTGTTACATGGATTTTAAAAAAATAGTTAATGCTGAGTATGACCGAGGGGATGGCGCAAATGAATATCCACAGGAGCCGTTTTTTAAAACCGGAAAAATCTGCGATGCGATATTGGTTGTTGTCTTTCCTTACACCGAGGAATACCGTCGAAAAAGCGATCAGCAGAGCAAGGGTCAGTAGAAATGCAATAATGTGTGAGAAAAAAGTAATACCCAGAAGTAATGTCAGAAAAATGCACTGTTTAACAGTTATTTTTCCATTTGAATGCAAAAAATAGCTGAACGTTGCAAACATAGCGGCAATACCCAGGCACATATTAAAAAACCCGAAATAAAAAAGGTGATTGTGCAAAAGAGGAAAAATAAAATAAAGTCCGAATCGGTTCTTTGGTTCAAAAAACAAAAGACTTTTGCGAAAAAATAAAGGGGTCAGAATAAAATAGATGAGCATCATGAACTTTTGAGCGAGATAGGCCGGGAAAAATAAACCAAAAAAAGCCATGATAAAATGGCCCGTCCAGTTTGGCACAAGCACCGGATTAAAACAGTACAGATCAGAAATGTTATCTTTTTGCCCGGAGATTAATTCCTTTATAAGACTGGCATTGTATAGGTGAGAGGGGCCATCCAGTGTTGTATAATATTTGCTGACCAAAACCGGCCAGGCGGTCAATAAAATGCAAAGGGCGAATAAAAAGGGTTCAAGTTTGTTAAATGATAAACTCCGGATAATTCGTTTGAACATATTTTAAATATAGTTTATTGCATGGTATAAATTACACAACCTAATAAAAATTTGTTGATAGTTAAATAAAAATGTCCAGCTAGCCCCTTCGCGCGGATTTGTGAGTGCGCAGGTGTGAAGGCTACTCCCGGTGATATTTAAAAGTTCTAAATTGTTTTCACCTGATTTGGAACTAAATCAAGTATAACATGGAATCCAAACCCGCATAATCCGGCAGGAATCGAACCTAACCTGTTATCCTGCAGTACCGCAGCTCAATAAAATTTCAACAGCAGCCCCTTGTGAAACATTACTGAAACATTTTTGCTGTTCATAAAAAGGAATCGAACCTGTAGAAAAAGATTGGGAAACGAACAGGGTCAAAAATTGGCGGATCAAATTTTTCTATGTTTCTCCAAAACTTTAAATTGTTTCACATATATTAATTGCTAAAATAGAATTTCCTGAGTTGTTTTTTTTCCATCATAGTGACTAATAATGTTTAAAAATATTTTAGATATGTGGGGAGATTTATTTAAGGCATTATACAACTTGGTTGAATCGCGCAAATAAAAAGACATCCTGAAGTATACCGGCTTTTGTTTATGTTTGTAGCTTTTCAATTTGTCGGTTCGTTTGCAAAAGCGGAGATTTTCAATTTTAATAGTATCCATTTCTGATGTCAAAATCTGCATTTTAATCGTGTAAGGGATCATTGCATCACGGTAATTCAATGTGTCGTTTGCCTGTAATAATTTAAGACCTTTATCAGTCACAGTAAGATCATCACTGGCAAATATCAGTAGTTTAAAGTCAACTACAACATCCCTGACTCTATTGTCTGGATCACACTTTATTGATGATTTTTCAACCGTCAATTGGCTCTGGGTTGAGGACGAAAACGCTATTAAAAAACACAAAACAAAAATTCTCATGTTATCTTAGAACATTCAAAATATATTAAATGGTTTATTTATAAACATTAGAGGGTGGTTTACCCGTTCGGGCGGATTGCAATACGTGCGCCCTATACTTTACAATTCAAATATACTAATAAGTTTAATTATCAGTCAAGCTTAAGGCGAAAATCTGAACTATTAGCAATAACAACCCAAGGATTAGCTAACACGCAAAGTCAATTCACAAATCCGCGCGAACGGGTGTAATAACCAGCGTTCTCGAGCAGAAGGGCTGATCGACCTGGTTTTGTAGGAGGCTTCCCAGGCTATCGGTATTTTCATCCAGGTTTTTAAAGGTGTATAATAATTTTTGAGTGAATTGTTTGCCGGGTTGAGGAATGCCAGCGCCAGCGATCCTGATAAAACCTTTGAGGCCCGGGTCAATCACCGCGCTGACACCTTCGATGTACGCAGATTTAAAACCGGCTTTTGGAAAATAGACCCCGCCGTTAAATTTAATGCTGCCTGCCAGGCTGACGGGTCTTCCTCCGTCTACGGTACATAATGCTGTGTCGGGTGTTGATAATGACCCGTACAAGCCTGTTTCTTTCAACAACTGATGCCTGTTTTTACTTTGTGCTTCAATGAGCTGGTAGGCACCCCATTGCTGTGCTTTTATTTTAATTGAATCATCACTGAATTCACATTTAAACCATTTGTTATTTTGATGTTCGGAAAAGTATAGCGACCGAGCCACTTGAAATGCAGAACGTAAATTCCACTGAAGTTGGTGAGTTGCCAGTTGCGCCAGCACCTGCTTTTGGTTAAAATGCGCTATTAAAATAAAAACGCTTAAAATTATGCTGATCACGATGCAAATGATCAACGCAATGTAAAGTGCTCCGCCTTTTAATTTTTGGGGAAGCATCAGGCCTGTGTGTTGGTTGGTGTTGTTTCTACCTGTGGCTCATGTTTTTTCTTTTTAAAAATACGTTCAAAGAAGTTTTCCTTTTTTGTAGAATCCTGTTGTGGTTTTTGTTCCTCGTTGCGGCTATCAGGTCGGCTTTTTCTGGATTTCTTTGGTTTGTTGTCAGCTGATCCTTCATCCACTTTGTGATCGTTGTTGTACTGTGGTCGTTTATTTACTTTACGATTTTTTATTCTAGGTTGTTCGACGACTTCATTGCCATTTTTATATTTCTTTTTTTCTAAAACTTTGCCGAGTTTGTCATAAGTATAAAATTTACCATCCAGCAGGTCATTTTTAAAACGCCCCCTGGCCATCATTTTCCCCTGGTCGTTGTATATAGCATAAAAACCATTTTTATGGCCTTTTTTCCAGGTAATGACCTCGCGCAACAAACCGCTGCTGTACCAGTAACGCCACTCGCCGTTTTTAAGTCCGTATCTTATTTCTCCCGATTCTTTTAACTGGTTGCTAAAGAAAAAAGCCCTGTAATAACCATGCAGCAATTTGCCATCGTAACCGCCTGCGGTTTCTACCAGTTTATTGTTGGTGTACCAGAGGTAGGTTGCTTCGTTATTAACTTGAATTTTTTTAGGGTTTTTTAAGATCTGGGTCTTTACGGTTTGCTCATCCTGGTTAACAATAATATTAAATTGTTTTATTTTATCTGGCTCCTGGTATCTTTGAGCCAAGATACAACCGCAATACAAAAGCAAGAATATAAAGACATACCTCATCCTGAAACTAAATTTAGCGATTTAATTAAATGTTTAGCCGGGCAGATCAGCTGCAACGTTTTGAACAAAACAAGGGTCCTTCGCTGAAGGGGATTTTAACTCTTCATCTTTTGGCTTAAAAATCAGTGGGTTATTATTTTATTTATGAAATATCACTAGGTGAACACCTAGTGATAACTTTTAGAAATAGGCTCCCTAATACATTTAGAATCGTCGAATGTCCATAGGATGGGTTTTCGAATGAACGCGACGAACTTCCACAAATATGCGAACAGACATTAAACTTCAATTTTTAATGATCTTAAAGATATTCGTCAGCCGGTTATTTTGTTCGCATTGAATAAAATAAATACCATTGTCGTGAATACTCAGATCGACCAGGTTAGTGGAGGCAAAGAGAACGCGGGTAAATACAAGCTGTCCAAGGGCATTGTAAATTGTTACCTGTGTTGGCTCTTCCAAATCTATATAGAACTCACCGCTATTGGGGTTAGGATAAACACGAATCGTGTTTTCCGTGTTTTTATTTTCAGGCAGCGCTGTACATTCTGATACCTGTACCGACGTTGTTACAGTATTTGCACAACCGTTAGCAATGCTTCCCGTCACAGTGTAAACAGTGGTAACCAGCGGCGACACAACATTAATCGGCGAAGTGATGCCCCCGCTCCAGGTGTAGGTTGCAGCCCCCATTGCTGTCATCCCGGCAGACTGTCCAATACAAATTACCGGTGTCGTATTGTTAATTGTAACTGTAGGCGAACTTTTCGCAAGTAGCATTATTGTTTTTGTTTCGATGCAGCCAAAACTGTTGGCACCGGTAACCGTGTAGCCTGTACCAGTAATCACTGTAACAGAAATACTGGAACCATTGGCACTACCGGGATACCAGGTGTATGTTAATGCGCCTGCCGCCGTCAATGTAGTTGTGTTGCCACTGCATATTGCAGAAGGATTGGCAACAGCCGAAATTGTTGGAGTTGTGTTCACTGTAACACTGGTGACTGCGGTGGCGCTGCATCCCTCAACGCTGCTGCCAGTCACTGTGTATTGCATAGTGGCCGGGGGAACAACACTAATGTTTTGCCCGGAGGTGTTCCCCGGCATCCAAGTATAGGTGGATGCCCCACCGGCATTGAGGTTGACCGGCTGGCCAATGCAAACAGAAGCACTGCTGCTGGCAGCGGAAACAGTGGGTGTTAGATTCACATCTAAAGTAAAAGTCTGTGAGCTCAGGCAACCGGCCAGTGAACCGGTTAAAGAATAAATACTACTCACTACAGGCGTTACACTGATTGCTGATCCTGTTAAGTTTCCGGGACTCCAGGTATAGGAACTGGCTCCTGTAGCGCTCAGCACAACTGGTTGCCCACTGCATGGATTTACCGACGGTACATTGACGTTTAGCAACGGTAGAGGATTGGCCGATAAAACATAGGTTTGAATGTTGGAGCAGCCGGCCGAAAATCCGGTTATGGAATAAACGGAGTTTACCGTGGGTGTGACGGCTACAGTAGCTCCTGTAAGGCTTCCGGGATTCCAGGTATATGAACCAGCGCCAGTGGCACTCAGGGTAACCTGTTGCCCGCTGCATGGAATTACAGGTGGCCCGGTAATGATCATCGATGGCAAAGGAATAACAGTTAGGGAAACCGCGGCTGTGCTTGAACAACCGCTTAGGTATCCAAGCGCGGTATAAGTAGTGTTAGTCAACGGAGAGACGATCAGCACACTGGAACTTCCAGGTCCGGGTAGCCAGGTTATTCCTGTAGCGCCCGAAGCTGTTAGGGTGGTACTCGAACCGCTGCAAAGCGTCAACTGGCTTGCGGAGATCACCACGGTTGGATTAGGATAAACATAAAGGAGTCTTGTTGAAGTAGCTGTACAACCTGTGACGGAGGTACCGATTACGGTGTAAGTTAAGGTGACACTTGGCGAAACAGGGACGCTCTGGCCCACCATCTGACCCGGATACCAGGTGTAGGTGCTGGCACCGTTGGCGTAAATATTTACAGTACCGCCCAAACAAAGCGCATAGCCGTTCGGCCCGGCAATAATGGTTGGCGTGTCGACTGTGACTTGCACCACAGTTGAAGAAGTACAACCAAGTGAATTTGAACCGGTAACCATGTAATTGGAAGTAACCGTTGGTGAAACCACAATAACGCTGTTTGTCGATCCACTGGGACTCCAGGTGTAAGATATGGCATTTCCGCCGGCATTAAGGGTAGTTGGAACCCCAACATTGCAAACCGTTGGGTTCGCAGGAGTAATAGTCACTATCGGTACCGGCCAAACGGTTACGAGGGCAGTAGCAGTGCTCGAACAGTTAAGGTTATAACCGGTGACGGAATAAAAAGTTGTACTGGTCGGGTTCACAAAAATGCTCTGACTCATATTTCCTGTACCTGCCCATAGATAACTACTGGCTCCGTTTGCGGTCAATAGCCGCGATGACCCATAACAAATGGTCGGGGTAGCCGGAGCGCTCGATACGGTTGGATTGAAATTCACTGTAACACTCACTGTGGTTGAAGAATAGCACCCGAGGATATCGGTGCCTGACACCGTATAATTGACACTCGCTGCCGGGGAGTCTGTAACCGTTCCGCCCGCCAGGTTTCCCGGTTGCCAGGTATAGGTCGTGGCATTATTTGCCATCAGCATAGTTGGGCTGCCCTCGCAGATAATACTGGGGGAGGCGGAGGCCGAGATGTTGGGAACGTCGTATACGACGACATTAATTGTTTTGGTGCCAATACAGGCATCATTATTTGCTGAAGCTGTAAAAATTGTTGTCGACAGGGGACTAACGGTTACCATATTGCCGGATTGGTTCCCGGGATTCCAGGTATAATTTACCGCCCCAACTGCGGCCAGGGTGACTGATTTTCCCGCACACAAGGTGGGAGTGGCTGGACTCAAAGTGAGGGTGGGTGTCGTTGTTACCAAAATATTGCTGATCCCCGTGAGCAGGCAACCAGCTCCGTAGTCCGCAGTTACTGTGAACACGGTTGATACGGTAGGGGAAACCACCAGGACTGTACCGGTTGTACCACCTGGGCTCCAGGTATAACCCAATGCCCCGCTCACAGTCAATGAGGCATTATTGCCACTGCAAATAAAAGGGCTGGCTGGAAAAATGCCGATATTGCTGTTCACATAAATAGTACCGTATCCCACACATCCCGTCAAAGTATTTGTAATCGCCACCGAATAGGGCCCACCGGAAACAACACTGATCGTTGAACTGTTGTTTGGGCTGTTGATGCCGAGGCCGTTCCAGAACGTAGAATAGTTTCCGGAGTTGGGCAATACGGATAGCTGCACTGAAGGCGTTGCGCAACTGATAAGGCCGAGGCCCGATGCGGTAATGGAAGGGCTTGTAGATGAGGGGCCACTGAGCACATTGAACACGGCTATAGAAGTGCCGCCAGGACAACTGGTAAGGGAGCAGGTATAAAAACCTGGTAAATTTACCTGTACACTCTGGTTGTTGGCGGGACTAATGATTCCAGGTCCCGACCAGGTATAACTCATGAGGCTTGTTGGGGCATTGGCTGTGAGCGTAATGCTGGGTGTGAAACAGGAAATGGATGTACTCGGGGCTGCCGTAATGTTACTTTGAAATGCGCTTATCACCATGCAACTCGCAAAATCTATCGGCGAGGGCGTGAACATAGGTGTTAGGGTAAAATCCACATTTGATCCTGTGAGCGTACCGACGTAATAATCATATTGGGCATGCATCACAACAACATTACCCTTTATAGCGAGGCCGGCGCCGCTGAATTGGTTTGGTAAACCTGACACTGAATAAGAGCAGGTCAAAACCCCAAACTGGTTAAAAACACTGAGACTCTTGGGGTCCATCGTTCTCATGACGTAGAAGTTATCGAGGTCATCCCCTACGAGATCCCAAGGACCGCTGTACGAGTATCCATTGGGTTGAGCAGCCAATACCAGGGTGGGTGTGCTACTGCCGTTGTACTTATAAACAGATCCCGGGGCACCTTCCATAGCGTAAACATAATTCTTGCTGCCGCCCAATTTGGCTGTCAAGTTCAACGTGCTCGTCGGGTGACTATGCCCCGTGTTTACAAAATGATACCCGTTATGATACCAATAAGTTGAGCTGGTCCAGGAGTAGGCCCAAAATGTGGGAATGGGAGCCGGAAAGCCCAGGGGAGGCCCAATAGCCAGACCATTGCAGTTGGGTGGTAAAACCAATGGGCTAAGATTCGCCACATTCGGAACGAACCAGTTTGAGGTATAGGCGGTATTGGCGATCTGGTCAACCACATAATATCCCGCGTCACAACTGATAGGCGGAACAGGCACACAGGTTGGATCGACCTGGTACAGTTGGAATATTTCGCCGGCACCGAGCGCGCGGTTGTAGAACTTGACATTGTCGATGATACCATTAAAAGGGTTATTGACCAGAGGTTCATTTGTGCCTCCCAGGTAAACATTTTTGGCAGAAGCATAATCGAAACCTGGAAAAGAAACGGTGGTTGAAGATTGCAATACCCCGTTCACATATAATCTGATGGCAGAGTTATCCATGGTGAAAGCCACATGGTACCAGGTATTGGCGCTGATGCTGCTTGTGCCGCTGGCTACATTATAATTAAAAGCGTCTGCTTTGCTTGCCTGGAAACAAAAGCCGGTGGAAAAAGTGGTAATTCCCAGTTGATAGGCGCCGATATTGGCGGTAGTGGTGTTTTTTGTAAAAACGATTTGAGCCGTACCCACCACCGCGGGTTTTACCCAGCCGGAGAAAGTGATGTTGTTTGAAGGTTTGATCAGCGGATTGTCCGGCAGTTCGATATAACTTCCTGTGGTACCATTCACCGAGTATGAACTAAGCGGGTAGGTAAACCGGTCAGCGACCGCTGTGGCATTGCTTAAGGTGCCGGTTAAATTGCTAATGGGATCGGTGGCGCCGCCATTGAAGGCATAACAAGCGGTGAGGCTGTTGTTGAGCGTTTGAGAAAAAGTAAAGCAGCTAAACGCGGATAAGATAAAAAGTAAAAAGTGTTTCATAAAGGTTGTCTTTTACTTTGTAAAATGATGGCCCGGCAAAGGCGCTGCACAAATATTTAACTCAAATAAAAATACAAAATTATTTTTAACCTGCGCTTTCGGTGCGGGAATACGGCGTAAGAAATTTTGGAGTTCTGGAAGATGAAAAATGCTGCCTGAGCTGTCAACATTGCCCAGGGATGGTCTGGACAGCTTGCTATTTCTCATATTCGGGTATAGTCGGCGAACGGCCAACTATTGAGTCATTGCAAAGGACTATGTAAACACCTAGTGATAACTTTTACAAACCGGGCTTCGAAAAGACGCGCACGGATTAGCGAACACACAATCCTGGCACAAATCCGCGCAAACGGGACAAGACTGACCTTGGCTTCGAAAAGACGCGCACGGATTAGCTGACGCACAATCCTGGCACAAATCCGCGCGAACTGGTTCTGCGGGGTACTCTGCATGAACAGCAAAATTAAAAAGCAGTTTGTTTAATTGTCCATTTTAATAATTGTCTTTTTTGTCTTTTTGCCGTTTTCAGTTATTATCAGAAGGTAGGCGCCTCCGGCCTGATCCTTCAAATTAACTGTGTGGTGTAAACCCTCAACATTTTGCTTGATGAGCAGTTGGCCAAGTGAATTGTAGACTTCAATGTATGTGTCCTGAGAAAATTTGCCAAAGACAATGTTAAATTCACCGTTATTTGGATTTGGATAAATAAGTATTGACTCTTCTGTTGAACGCATTTCGGGGATATCTGTGCATTCTGAAACATTTTGTGTAAACGCGAAAGTATTCATACAGCCGTTATTAGCGGTGCCGTTCACTGTATACATTGTTGTGGTGGATGGTGAAACGGCAAATGTTGATGATGTGACCGAAGAATTCCAGGAATAAGTGCTTGCGCCGCTGGCGGTTAATATCACCGTTTCACCGGCGCAAATCAAAGTGTTTGCGCTTGTGACGGTAATGGTGGGATTCGGATTCACAATCAGGGAAATAGTTTTTGCATCGGTACAACCTGATGCGGTGGAACCTGTTACCGAATAAGTAATACTTGATGCCGGCACCAATGTTAAAGTTGACGCGGTTGAATTACCGGGCGTCCAGCTATAATTAAGCGCGCCATTTGCATTGAGGGTTACGGTGTTTCCCGCGCAAACGACGCTGGCGCTTGCAATTATTGAAATCGTTGGCGTTGGGTTCACTGTCACACCGGTTACAGCGTCAGAAGTACAACCCGCCAGATCCATTCCCGTAACTGTATACTGAGTCGTTGTTAAAGGGGTCACGGTAATGCTTGTGCCTGAAAGATTACCAGGATTCCAGTAATAATTGACGGCGCCACTTGCTGTAAGAATGCCGGGCATTCCGCTACACACTGTTGCTGGCTGACTCGAGACAGTCGGGTTTTGATTCACCATCAAAGTAAATGTGTTTGTATTCAGGCAGTTGGCCGATTCTCCCGTTACTGTGTAAACCGTAATGACCAAAGGGGTAACCAATATGGTCTGCGTGGTAAAATTTCCAGGGTTCCACGTATAATTGGATGCGCCACTGGCCGTTAAAGTGCCCTGGGTGCCACTACATATGGCCGTGGGTGAGCTGACAATTGTGACTGCTGGAAGCGGGTTGACATTCACAGCCAGAGTTTTTGTAGAAGTACAATTTAGCGCGCTTCCCGTCACAGTGTAAACCGTTGTGACGGGTGGGGTAACGGTAGGAGTAGAAATCAAATAATTACCGGGGTTCCAGGTATAGGAGGTGGCGCCACTAACACTTAGAGTTGCAATGGCGCCAGTGCAGATGGGACTGGCCGGGCCGCTGACTGTTATGGTTGGGTTGGGATTAACCGTAATTGCAATAGTGCCGGCACCCAGACAACTGTTCGCACTGTACCCGGTTGCTGTGTATACCATACTGCTCAGTGGTGCAACCACCAGGCTCGTTAAAAACGTTAACGAAGGGAACCAGGTGTATTGGATAGCGCCGGTGACACTCAGTGTGGTGGAGGCTCCCTGGCAAAGGGTCGGTGAAACCGCGGAAATCACAATTGTAGGATTTGGAAACGCGGATACCAACCTCGTTGCCGAAGTCGTACAGCCACTTACCGATGTTCCGATCACGGTATAGGTTGTGTTCACCAGTGGGAATACCGTCATGCTGGAGTTTGGAACTCCGCCCGGAAACCAGGTATAAGAATTTGCTCCAGTTGCATAAACGACCACAGAACCAGAACCACATACTCCAAAACCATTTGGACCGGTTACAATGGTAGGTGTATCTACAATCACCGATGTGGTAACCGCAGCCGTGCAACCCAGCGCGCTCAGGCCTGTTACGGTATAGTTGGTTGAGATCAAAGGCGCCACTGTTATCACTGTATTTGTTTGATTGCCGGGGCTCCAGACATAGGACACAGCATCTCCCGTCACTGTAAGTGTATTTGATAGAAACTTACAGAGCACCGAATTGCTCATCGTTGCCGTAAGTGTCGGAACCGGGAAAACAGTAACGCCAATGGTCACTGTAGATGCACAATAAGTGTTGTACCCGGTTAGCGTATAAATGGTACTTGCTGTAGGGTTGGCCAGGTAAGTGGCTGATCCTCCCCAGCTATAACTATTTCCGCCGAAGGCGGTTAAAAGTCTCGACGATCCCAGGCAGAGTGTCGGGCTGGCCGGTGAAACAGTGATCGTAGGATTTGGATTCACAGTAACAACAACTGTATTGATTGAAATACAACCCAGTGCATTGGTGCCACTTACAGAATATACGATAGTGGCTGAAGGTGTGACAATAACGCTGGCTGTATTTTGCCCCCCCGGTTGCCAGGTATAACTCAGGGCGTTGTTTGCAAAAACAGCAGTGGAAGTCCCTTCACAAACTGCAGGTGTGGATGAATAAGGAGCCGTTGGCGGACCGGGATCCACAACAATATTGACGCTGGCAGTGCCAAAGCAGGGACCAGTAGTGCCCGTAGGATAAAAAATGGTTGTGACCTGAGGGCTGGCAACAATGGTGGACCCGACCATGCCCCCGGGATACCACGAATAAGTGTTGGCGCCGTTTACAGTTATGGTCGTTGACCCACCAATACATAAACTAGGATTGGTAGCACTTAGCCCGAGCGTGGGACTTGGACTTACTGACACACGGCCTATGCCAAACAGGGTGCAGGTTCCGGTCTGCGCCGTGACTGTATAAATGGTGGTAAACTGTGGGGTTACATAATACGAAAAGGCATTTGAGCCGCCCGGACTCCAGGTGTAACTCGACCCCCCGGTTACATTTAAGAAAGTTGAATTGCCGCTGCACACGGTTGGGTTGGTGATCGACAGCGCGATCTCACTTAGAACGTTAATCGTACCCGTACCCACACAATTATTTACGGTATTGGTAATTGCCACTGTATAAATGCCTCCGGAAATAACGGTGGCAGTAGGAGTATTGGCACCGTTAACGATTCCCCACCCTGACCAGACAGGATTATACAGCGCCGTATTTGGAAGCACACTGAGCTGCGCGTTTGGATTGACACAACTGATGCTCCCGGTAGCGGTGATAGTAGGCGTAGTGGCGAACGGCCCGCTTTGCACATTAAAGGTGGCAAACGATGTGCCTCCCTGGCAGCTTATTAAAGAGCAGGTATAATTCCCTCCCGTATTTACCAGGATAGACTGTGTGTTTGCGGAACCCACGATGCCCGGTCCGGACCAGGAATATCCAACAGGGCTTAAGGCGTTAGCATCAACTGTGAGAATAATTGTTGGTGTAAAACAGGAGATGGTCGCGCTGGGGCTAGCAGTAATGTTGCTAATAAAGGCCGTATTGATCATACAGCTGCCATAATCCAAAACACCTGGGATAGTATTAGGTGTTAACGTGAAATTTATCGCCGAACCCACAATTGTACCAACATAATACCCGATGCCGGTAAGCATCGCCACTTTATTTCCCTGGATCGCGAGTCCTGCTCCACCGGTAGCGCCTGGTGCGCCGTTGATAGAATAAGAACAGGTTTGCACGCCAGATGAATTGTAGACCTTCAGTTCCTGTGAGCCAAAAAACAAAACATAGAGATTATCCTGATCGTCACCTACTACGTCGAATGGACCGGTATCGGGATAAAAGCCGGGTATTGTGTTAATTAAAGTAGTGGCATTTCCGGTGCCGTTGTAAACAGTAATTGGCCCAAATTGCCCGACAAGATTATACAAATAATTTTTACTGCCACCGGGGTTTATACCCGGAGACAGGTGCCCTGTGTTGACAAAATAATACCCGTTGTGATACCAGTAGGTACCGTTGGCAACCGCCCAATAAGTAGGATTGGGGGCGTTAAAACCAAATGAAGGCCCTACAGCAATCCCTGAACAATCCTGTGGCACATCTAAAATTGTTAATGCCGCAGAACCGGGAACACCCCAGTTGGAGGCCCACACAGTTTTGGTGACCTGTTCATAGCCATAATAACCCTGGTCGCAGCCAGGCGGCGGAACGGGTGTGCAGCTGGGATCCACATCAAAGACGCCTTCAACTTCAGATGCAGAGAGTGCCCGGTTGTAAAACTTTACATTGTCTATGGTCCCATTAAAGGGTTGGTTTACTAACGGTTCGTTAGATCCTCCCAGATAAACGTTTTTGCCGCCAGCATAGTCGTAACCTGTAAATGAGGCAGGTGTGGCGGCCTCTAAGACACCATTTACATACAGCTTAACCATGGAATTATCCATCGTAAAAGCCACATGGTACCAGGTGTTGGCGGTAATACTGGTTGTACCCAGAGCTACATTGTAATTCAGTGCATTGGCCTTGCTTGCCTGGAAACTAAAGCCGGCGGTTGAAGTGCTGATGCCTAACTGAAAAGCTTCAATGTTGGTGGTAGTTGTGTTTTTGGTGAAAACAATTTGTGCTGTGCCCACCACAGCCGGTTTTACCCAGGCCGAAAAACTGATGTTATTTGAAGGTTTGATGAGCGGGTTATCCGGCAACTCGATGTAACTGTTGGCTGTACCGCTGAACACATAAGCTGAGAGGGGATAATTAAAACGGTCAGCGGTTTGTGTGACATTGCTCAGGGTGCCGGTGAGGTTGCTCACAGGCTCTGAAGCCGCGCTCATAAAAGCGTAACAGGCGGTTAAACTATTGGTGAGTGTCTGAGAAAAAGCCGAACAGCTAAGCGCAGATAAAATAAATAGTAGAATTTTTCTCATACGGGTCTTATTTTAAACCTTTGTAGATGGCTTCAAATCGGGCCACCACAGTCTTTTAACTCAAATAAAAATACAAAATTATTTTTAATAAGGAACTCGGCCTTACAGTTTTATCTGTTCGAATATCCCTTACGGCGTAAGAAAAATAAGGTTTTGTTCAATGATCCTTTTCGCCTCTTAACGCGCAGGAATTGGGGTTTAGAAACCGGTGAATTGTTGTTTTTATATTATGACACTATGTAAACACCTAGTGATAACTTTTTCGGGATAATTGATTAATTCGAGGTTAAAAATGTAAAAACCGAAGGGGTGGAAGGCGCGTGAGCGTTGAATCAGTCATAATTTCCACATACAAAACACAGGAATTGTCAGGCGCAAAGACACTGCTCAAATGTGCGCGAACAGGGTGTCTTGGGCCTCGAAAAAACGCGCGCGGATTAGCGAACACACAATCCTTACTCAAATCCGCGCGAGCGGGGTTTTTTTGAATAGCAAGGTGTTAGTTCATGTTTCGAACACTAATGATTGCAAATCCGCGGGAACGGGACTCGTACTTGTTGACAATTTTGTTATAACCGGATTTGAAAAAAATACGTGTAAGAAAAATACTGATGACTTTAAGACTTGCGCAGGGATTACCTGAGCCGCAAAGCCAACGTGCAAATTCGCGCCAATAGACAAGTATTATCTTACGTACAACGCAAATCCGCGTAATCAATTTAGTATTCTCCTATTGCGCCACTGGAGCAAAAAGCAGAATTTGATCGGAATCGGCAATGAAGGTTGAAGAGTCCTTCTTCTTTTGTACAAATAAGTCTTTTGCCATTGTGATCTTCACCAGACTTCCCGACTTTGTTATTTCGTAAATACTCACCTTCCATTTCCAAGACTTATATTTCGAAAAAATTCTTCGATTTTTAGTATCCCAACACTCATAACAATTCTGTCTTTCTATAAAACAGTAGACCTTAGTCTCTTTTATAAATTCATTTAAATAGTTCAAATCATTGCAACTTATGTAAATGTTTTTTACCGGATTTTTAAGCAAGCGAAAAATGGAGTCTTTGTTTTGGATTAGGTTGAAATTAATAAGATCAATGTGGGGAATATCTATAAGGTCAAATGGTTTAATTAGAGTTTTTTTGACGAATGAATACACATAGAATTTTTCTACTTTAATAGTGTCTGCGACTTTGATGCAAGGGGTATCGACGACAAAGCTCTTTAAGCCAGCTCCAGCATTACCCATTAGAGCGCACTTCATAAAAATAATCAAACATAAATACCGTATCATAATTTTTAGTTTAATTCTGTGTGGCTATTTCTTTTCCACTTTTCCAATTAATTCAACTTTTTCGCCATTTGTACTACTAATGTCTGCTTTAGATTCAGAAAAAACCAGCTCGCGCGGATTTGTGAGCGGGCCAGTGCCGCCGCTAATCCGTGCGCATTACAAACGCTAAACAGCTTTTAATTGATGTGGCATTAAATCAACGTGCAACATTGATTCCAGCTCCGCATAATTTCTTGCACTACTAAATAAATAATCCTCTGGCTTTTCTACTACTCCATCTTTTACCGGATTATCGTGTATGTAATTTAATTTTTGATAAATGAATTTATTACTTGTAAGTTCTTCGGCATGATATCCGTCTTGCCAGACCTTGAAATCCTGTTCCCTTTTCAAGTGCTCGCATGCTCGCATAAAAAGTTCTATTAGCCATTCTCTTCTGCTTTCCGGCTCCTCCCTAATGTTCTGAATGACCTTTTTCGAGGTAAATTTTTTAAAATCCCTCATGATGTTCGACAATTCAAATCCTTCCTTTGCTCTGCACATCATGTGCACATGACTTGGCATTACAACATACGCGTAAATTTCCAATCCTTTTTGTTCCTGGCAGAATTTTAATGAATCAATGATAGTTTTCTTATGATTTAGCCTCGTAAATATATCGATCCAATAAACGGTGGTAATAGTCACAAAATATGCTTTGTCATTGTCCCGAACTTTATATTTAGTTGACATCAAATCAAAGATAATTATTCTAAATCCCTAAATTACTTACGTTGTAAAACAAATTTATACAAGCGGTGATAGTGTTTATCAACTCAACTAGGTTTGGCTCACAGCTTGCCCCGATGATTTTCGGGGGATTACCAACGCTCTGCCTCACCGCACAAATTCCATCTATCTGCTTTTTTAAGATGTTGATTTTTACTGCAGTTAGCTTTTAGTGTTGTATGAAATTTTCATCTTGGAATCCGCGCGAACGGGGTTGTTAAAAGAACTTGAATGCTGAAGGTCGGGACAAATCTCCCGACTAATAAGACTGACCTGGGCTTCGAAAAAACGCGCACGGATTAGCGAACACACAATCCTGGCACAAATCCGCGCGAACGGGTAACTTTTTCTTAATAATTAATGAATTCGAGGTTAAAAATGTAAAACCGAAAGGGTGGAAGGCGGGTGAGCGATGAATCAATAATAATTCCACATACAAAACGCAGGGATTGTCAGGCGCACAGACCCTGCTCAAATTCGCGCGAAAGTGCAAAACCAAAAAACAAATCCCGGCGAACGGACATGACTAAAATCCTCTCATATAGAAATTAAACGCACGTCATTTCAAATTTCATCGTTTTTTCCTTCCGTTTTCATCATAAAATGACTCTGTTGAATTACCGTTCCTTTTAATTAAATATTTGCGCATTAAATTTCCATTGGGATAGTAGTACTTTTCTGAGGAATAGATAATTTTCCCATGAGCCGCTTTTTTTTGAAAGATCTCCTTTTTATGAAACACTAACTTGCAATTTTGGTAGTATTTGCTTTCCATGCGGTTATTTTTCGAAACTCTATAAATTGATGCCACTGTAGAAATTGAGTCATAACTTACCTTATAGTCTAATACACCGGTTTTTTTTTGAAAAGTGCTAACACGTTGATATGTGCAACTACTGAAAATAAAATAAGACGTGACAAAAATCATGAACCTATTCATTACCTTTTTCTTTTAACGTATATTACCAGCCGCTTTTTTGTCCGGAACAATTTTAACGCCCTTAGGTGCATCCTTTTTTATTTGTTCTTTATCAGGATTAGAATCAGTGGGGCTCTTAGCTTCATAAGGAACTCCTTCATAAGAATTTCTTACTTTGCCATTGTTATTGTCGGTTTTTTCGACTACTTTTTCCTCTTCTAAATTTGGAAATCCTTTCTTTTCTGCCGGCGCCGCTGCACGACCGTCAGTGTCATCTATTAAATCACTATAGCCATGACCCCGTTCGCGCGGATTTGTGCTTTGATTTGTGTGTAAGCTAATCCGTGCGCCGTCTATCGGAGCCCTCAAGCATCAA
>JAUKPQ010017159.1:0-12246 GCA_032273045.1 Chloridella minuta
TCCCAAACATACTTAATGATATAACCCATGCCCACTGCCATTACGATAGGAAAGCCATATTTGTTTACTAATTCTGCTATTTCACTCATTGGTTTGATCCTTGCCTTCGATTATAAATTGTAAAATGGGGTCTACTTGTTGCAATACAAGGTTGCCATCTTGATTTTCCATTTTCCAGAATTGTCCAGGCTTCCATCCTAAACGTTCGGTGTTAAGTTCTTTATCCAATACAATGCAGTCGGGATATAAGTCCCAATCGTACTCGTAATGCTTCATTAATCTCTCCTAGCGTCGTTCTTACCGTCAGCCCGAGCAATACGATCCGTGTCAGGCTTTAGACCCAATGCATTTGATACAATAGTATCAATACGTATGACGTCATGGTTCATAGTCTTTACACGATTATCCAGGGCCGTAATGATGCCCTTCATGCCGTTAATGCTACCTAGAACGCCCTGTAACAGTAGTTTAATAGTCAGGTATACAAAGTACCCGCCGGCAAATGCTACAGCGATGGGGAACCCTAAATCGCCTATTAATTTGAAAATTTCACCCATTCTAGCTCCTTGATAGTGCTAGTATTTAGTATTAGGTCATTTTTTGAGCAGTTGCTTAACATCGGCTAAATCTAACTGAGTACCGCTGACTTGTTTAAAGTTATCAACTAGCTCGTTGACTATGATATTTTTAAATTCCCCGTACAAATGATTGAAGTTAAAGTCTAGGATTTCCTGCATTTCTTGGTGCATTTGTTCCAGCTCCACCATTGATAGTTGACACAACTTTTCCAGTTCGTGAACTATCATTTTGATTCTTTTGTCGGGATCTGTTTCGCTATCGTAACGTTCATCTATCCAGCGGCTGAATGTTTTAAACCCGTAGCCGCGCAAATATGCCAAGTTGCCCACTGCACCCATTAGCATAAAGGGTCTACGTGCAACTATAGGTTTAAACACTTTTTCGGTTAAATGTTGTTTATTGTCGTAAAATACCGTTTCGGTTACCACATGCCAAAGAGCAGATTGGTACATATTCAATTCAGTGGCCCCGGCATTGGCGCTAGCATGTCCGGGCGGATTATCTACGTCGATTGTTAGCCCCGTGCCCATTTCGTTTAATGTTCGGGATACTAGTTCTTTAGCACTAGTACTTAATCTGGTAGCAGGATCTGCCAATTCTTCTTGCCATGTGCCCAAACCGTTGTCTCTGAGTATCAAACTTACATTTCCGTATTTTAATAAGTCTTTTTCTTGAAGCTGACTTACAAAGTTAAGCCTATAACTTCTATCTTTTGTCACTAGGCGGTTGAAACTAATAAATACTTTTGTAAAATGATTTTCGACATTAGGGATATATTGATAATCTCTGTACCAATCAAGCGCAGCAAAACCGTGAAAAAAGTAATACCATTTTTTGAAGCCGTTAGTTTGACACATTTCGTCTACCAAAGACGAGTGTTCACTAGTGGCAAAAATTATTGATTTATTTTTCATCGGTGAAAGTGGTAAAAACTTTTCCACGCAATATTGTACAGTGTTAATGTTTAAAGGTTCTTGATCATAAAAGAAACAATGATCCTTGTAACTGTTTATAGGTTCATGGATTCCAAACATTAAGTGATTGATATTAGTACTGCCGAAAGGAAAAAAGTAACAGTCCGCAAAGTTTGCAGTTCTTAGCAAGTTTGTGTATAATACGTAATAGAAATTTTCTAAGGAAAACATAATGGAAAAACAAAAAATTGGTTTTATTGGTATCGGTAAACTGGGCCTTGATTGTGCTGAGGTTATGGCCGAGAAACACGATGTCTGGGGATATGATATTTACCCGCGCACTAGTGATACGGTTAAGGTTTGTGGAATAGAAGAACTTTGCCAAAATGCAGAATGGATCTTTATCGCTGTACCTACCCCACATGCAGAAGGGTACGATGGTAGTGTTCCTTCTAGTCATATGACTCCAAAAGACTTTGGACACGATGCAGTTATTGATGCTATCAATAAAGTTAATCGGTATGCAAACAGCAGTAAGAAAGTTGTTTTAATCAGCACAGTATTGCCTGGTACTACTCGTAGCAAGTTTATTACATTGCTAGATAAACAGCACCAGTTCTTGTATAACCCTTACTTGATTGCAATGGGTAGCGTTAAGTGGGACATGGCTAACCCAGAAATGGTTATCATTGGTACTGAAGACGGAATGATGACTGGTGTAGCTGGCGAACTAATTAGTTTGTACAAAACCATCATGAACAACGATCCACGTTATGAGATTGGTACATGGGACGAATGTGAAGCTATTAAGATTTTCTATAATACTTACATTTCGGCTAAAGTTGGTATCGTTAATATGATTCAAGACTTTGCTATGAAGATTGGTAACATCAACGTTGATGTTGTTACTAACGCTCTTGCTCGTAGTACAATGCGGTTGCAAGGGCCTAAGTACATGACAGCAGGTATGGGCGATGCAGGCGCTTGCCACCCACGTGATAATATTGCGCTACGTTGGTTAGCTGAACATTACGATATTGGCTACGACTTGTTTGATACTATCATGCATGCACGTGAAATACAAGCAAAGAATCTTGCGTTATTCTTAGTTGAACAATCTAATGCAACTGGACTGCCTATCGTTATTCACGGTAAGGCATACAAGCCAGACGTTGAATACTGTATTGGTAGTTACAGTACACTAGTAGGTCACTATGTTAAAGAAGCAGGCTTGCCAGTTAAGTATGTTGATCCATTGGCCGACAATCAAGACGAAGTTATTGCAGGTATTACTAGTCCAGCCGTGTTCCTATGGGCACACAATCGTAAGATTACTTACGAATATACAGGTGAACAAGCAGACACTAAACCATATTGCTATATCGCCCCGGGTAGCGTAATTGTTGATCCATGGCGCAAGCTAACTTCCACGGGCGAAGTTAAGGTAATCCACTATGGTAACACAAGGGGCCAATAAGATACATCTGGCTAAGTTTTGGGATGACGAATATAAAAGTTTAAATTATATTCGTGAACCTTTTAACGATCCGGATAGTATTGCGACTTGGGTAACACAGGGTTACTCGGGTCCTTTTACTGGCGCAATGTGCGACATGCGACAACCACAACCTTCTTGGAATAAACGTTTTATAGACATCTTCGAATCGAAAGGGTGGAAAGATGTTGGTACTAGTTACTACAGAATGGACACCGGTACGATTCTTCCGGTCCATACGGACTTATATAAAAAGTACGTAGAGTTATTTAATTTAAAAGGGCAAGAGCATTGGATATACCGAGCTATTGTGTTCTTAGAAGATTGGCAACCAGGTCATTATATTGAAGTAGATGGCATTGCTTGGACAGATTGGCGTGCAGGCGATGCTATTGAATGGCGATACGATACTCCGCATGCCGCTGCTAACATTGGGTTTGCACCCAGATATACTTTGCAGATTACCGGTCATAAATGATATCAAGTTTCAATGAATGGGATGCTCTAAAGAAGATAGTCGTGGGCGAAGCCAGTTATGCCAATTGGCCTGTTAACGATCCTATTTTTAGGTTGGAAAGTGAAAAGACTTTGTGGAAAGAATCGCCTGTTCCTGCAGGAGCAGTGCCACAGTGGATTATTAATGAAACTAATGAAGATTTACAGACACTAGCTGATACATTAACCAAGTTAGGAGTAGAAGTAATACGGCCTGATCTAATAGACTTTCAACAATCAGACGGCATGTACAACTACTGCCCCCGTGATAGATTAATCGTTCATGGAACTACTGTAATTGATCCAGCAATGATGTATCCTTGTAGGGATACAGAAGTACTGGCGTATTATGATGTGATACAGCAAGCTGAACAGTTTATCTCAATGCCCCGTAACCAAGGCATGGTATTGGATGCTGCTAATGTATTAAGACTTGGTCCTGACAAGATGGTATTCTTAGAAAGTGCTAGTGGTAATAAAGCCGCATATGATTGGTTATGTGAACAATTGCCTACGGTGGAAATAGAGCTGTGCAACTTCTATGCAGGAGTTCATATAGATAGTACAATAAGTGTTTTACGCGAAGGTTTAGTTCTACTTAATGCTAGCAGAGTCAATGAATTAAATTGTCCTAAGGTATTTGACAGGTGGGATAAGATTTATATTGACGATGTTGTGCCACAAAGCTTTTATCAATATCCTTATGCAAGCAAATGGATTGCGATGAATGTCCTTAGTATAGACCCCAAAACTGTTATTGTTGATAAACATCAAACAGAATTGATCCGTAAGTTAGAGCAGTGGCAACTAACAGTTATCCCTTTAGAGTTGCGTCATAGTCGTACATTGGGCGGCGGCTTCCATTGTGTGACTTTGGATTTATTTAGAGAACACCATAAATAAATCATAACTACAGAACTTCATAATGAGTCAATTTATAAACTATAGCGAAGCAATTTTTAATGCATTTTGCTTGCATTCTAAGAGAAAAGAAATTGTAGACCGAAAGATTGAAATCCTTGATAAGATTTTTGAATTTTACAATTCGGCTACTGAAAGTATTTTGTTTGTTGGGTTCAACCCAGCTATATTGGAAATAAATGCAAAAGAGATTTTTGTCACTGAAGTCAGTGACACGGTATTCGACTGGCTAAAAACTCAGAATAATAAAATTGTAAAATATAACTTTGATAAACCGCAAAAGTTTGATATTGTTGTGGCAGTTGACGAGTTTTTGACTTTTGCAGACAACGAAGCAGATCAGCAAAACAGTATTAATGCATTATGTAAACTAGCTAATAATTTGGTTATTACTACGGTTAAAGACTACAAGAATCAAGAATTTAAAGATAGAGAATATAGTCAGCCTGCAATCATTAAATCTAATAATAAACTGACTGCATATACTGAAATCCACGATTGGGATATGCGTGACAAAAATGCATTTACTACAGCACTATATCAATTGAGCGGTAAAGACACAGTTTGTTGCGATATTTTTAATAGACGAACATTATACTTTAAACAGTTAGCTAAGTTTTCATCGGATGCTGGTGCTGAGAGTTTCTTGGTACATAAGAACTTAATGTACAAGAGTTTAATCAAAAAGAATTACGAACACGTTGTAAGTATTCATTTCGAAAAATAAGCTAATGCTTGATCAATCCTTTTGCTCTAGTCCCTGGTTCCACCTGCGATTAAAATATGATGGCAGTTTTGGAGAATGCAGGTGGGGTAAAAATACTCCTAGTTATAATTTTGCTAATACCAGTATTATGCAGTTTTATAACAGCGAGCAAATGTCTATTATGAGATCACGGTTATTAAACGGCGAAAGACCTGGTAATTGTGAAACTTGCTATTATGAGGAAACATTTGGTAAGTTAAACGGCAGAATCAGACAACTAGCAAAAAGCGGAATAGATAAAAACAACTTTGCATTAACCGCAAGAAGTAGTCCGCATTACAAATTATTTGAATACAGTCAAGATAATAACGGGCAAGCAAATTACGAACCTGTTGATTTGCAAATAGATTTAGGGAATGTTTGCAATAGTGCATGTATTATGTGCGACCCTTTTTCAAGTAGTAGATTAACATCGGACTATAATAAACTTAGTAAAGTGCATCCGTTATTTGCTGCACCTACTCCTTATAAGTCATGGACACAGGATCCGGCTCTCCTTGACAAGTTTGTCAATGAAATTGCTGAGATAAAGAACTTAAAGTATATTCACTTTCTTGGCGGCGAAACATTATACGATCCTGCATTTTATAAAATTTGTGAAAAACTAATAGATGCAGGTATTAGTAAAAATATAACTATTGGCACAACAACCAACGGTACAATATATGATAGCAGAGTAGAGCGATTAATAAATGAGTTTGGCGGATTTCATTTAGGTATTAGCATAGAAGCAGTTACTCCTATCAATGACTATATTAGATATCCTGGCAAGTTAACTGATATTATTCTTAATCTAGATAAGTTTTTAGAATTAAGAAGAACAACTAATCTTTTTATCAGCTTACGCATAACTCCTAATATCTTTACAATATACGATATTGATTTATTAATTAGATATATGCTTGATAATCAAGTTATTGCAGAAAGCTGTAATATACTACAAAATCCTGCACAACTAAGAATGGAATTACTGCCAGACGATATCAGACAAGAAATTATTGTTAAGTTAAAAAAAGTAATAGAAGAATTTGAATTAGAAAAACATAACGTAATAAATGTACGGGTGACTGAATCAACTAAAAAAGTAATATCGGATATTACTTACGAGTATTTGAATTTTTTAGAAACATATTCTGCATTAAACAATGAAGAAGAATTAAGATACAAACTAGTTAGTTTCCTTAAAGGATTCGAGTCGCTAAGAGAAAATAGTATTTTAAATTATGCGCCACGATATAAAGAATTTCTTAGAGCTTACGGCTATCGAAACTGTTAATACACTTAATATCGAATTAAGATATAAAGTGCATGGTTATTGCTTGGCTACTGTATGTATCAATGACATGTATTATATAGAAGGCGGAAGATGCTATATTCCAGTAAATTTATTTGATCCTATTAGTTTACGAGTTAATCTAATAGATTTTAAAGAAGGGGCAGGAGCACTGGAGATTGAATATTTTGGTATCAACGGCTTAGATGTCTTACCAAAATATTTACATTTGGCTAGTAAACCCACAACTTATATAGATTTTTACGGCGATTGGAGTTTTGAGATTCCTACTAACTTTTATGTATGGTATCACCAAATCACAGGGCAAGGCTGGATAGCTTGACTTAATTATTAAATGCTGCTATAATTGAAGCATGACTACTATTACACCCCGACTAGGCTTTGCTTGTAAGTGGATTGATCATGCTGGTCAAATTGACGGTATCAAACCCACTGATGATTGCAAAAAATACAATACTGGCTCTACTACCATTTCTTGGTTAAATAGACAAAGCAAAGCAGTGGCCGAAGAAAAGCTGTGGAATCTAATGAAGCAGAATATCGAGTCCACTCGTATGCTAGTAGAAAGAGTAGGTACACTTGATGACAGTCTTAAAATGGTGCGTATTAGTAGCGATTTGCTTCCTGCTTACACCGAACCTAGTTGGAGTTATTTTTGGCAGCGCACTGATGTTCGCGAGTATTGTGAGCGCCATTTTGGCGTTGTCGGGGATCGTGCTCGTGCAAGCAATGTGCGTCTTAGCTTTCATCCTGGTCAGTTTACTGTTCTTGCTTCCGCTGACCCTGATATTGTAAATCGTAGCATTGAGGAATTTGAATATCATGCAGACATGGCTCGATATATGGGCTACGGTAAAACGTTCCAAGACTTTAAAATCAACGTACACATTTCCGGGCGGCAAGGTCCTGAGGGTATTCGTAAAGCCTATGCCAGACTCTCACCTGAAGCAAAGAATTGTATTACTATCGAAAACGAAGAAAACGCATGGGGATTAGATGACTGTCTTGAACTTACTGATACTCTTCCTATTGTGCTTGATATTCATCACCATTGGGTCCGCGAAGGTGAATACATATCGCCCAACGACATTCGAGTACAACGAGTTGTTGATTCGTGGCGCGGTGTGCGGCCTACTATGCATTATAGTGTTAGCCGAGAAAGTTGGCTTGTGGGACACGATGTTAACTCTTTACCGGACCGTGATACCTTAATTGCGGCTGGGATTAAAAAGCAAAAGCTCAGGGCTCACGGCAACTTCTACTGGAATACCGCAGTTAACGATTGGGCCTTGCAATTCTTGGCAACACATGACATCATGTGCGAAAGTAAAGCCAAAAATTTAGCCAGTGTCGAACTGACGAACTATGCTAAATCTTTAAAATTAATTTAAGAAAAGTACGGGCCTAGTTCGTCAGTGAATTGTCCGTACCAATCTGTATTCATCATATGGGCATAATTATGCTCTGCAATAGGTTTTACTTTATCTAGTATTTTCTTTTGATCTTGGTTGCACAGCCAACTAAGCTGTTCTAGCATTAAACTATTTCTTTTATTGAAGTCTGCTGCTGAGTCATACGATTCGTCGATTATGCTACCAAACGTTTGAAACCCCATCTCCCGTAATGTAGCCAGGCTATACCGATTGCCGGACATTAAAAATAATCTTTTGCCTAAGATTGGTTTAACTGTTTTTTCTGTAAAGAACACGTAATTGTCATCTGCGTTTGTTTCTGCTATAACACTATAAGCAGACTGATTGTATATAGATAGTGGTACTATTTGACTCAATCTGACAGGATGTCCGTAGTAGTTCATATGTTCTACAGTCCATTTGGGTGTAGCAGTTAACTCTAATCCTTTACTTTCCCATATCCATTTATTGCTATCCTTTATGTCAAAGTCGCAATAAGTGTTATTGATGTAAGTAAGTATTCCTTTATCTTTCAAATTTGTATTAATATAATTACAAACTAAATCACGGTGTGGTTTTGCCCTACCCAATAATGCATCAAAGTAATAAGGTTTTACATCGTACGGAGTTAATTCATTTAACAACTCTGGTTTTACATCTTTGTAAAAGTATACAGTACTAACAAACCAATCCATAAATGTTTGTTCAGTGGCATGGATCAAATGTTGATTGAGTTTGCCGCAAAAGAAATACGAGATGTTAGGCTTATCGTAACGACAAACAAAGTCTACGGTAGATGGGTGCATCTCGGTTACGACAATTACCAGCCGATTGTAGTTATCGCATGCATCTATTATCTGTTGTTCAAAATGTTCGTTAAACGGATAAGGCATGTGAAAACAGGCCACTGAGGCCTGTTTATTTAGGTAAGGCAAATTACCCAGATGATATTGAAAAAAGTTTGTTTCTTCTTCTGGGTAATAAATTCCTAGTCGAGCCATTACTTTTTAGTAGCAGTTTTGGTAGGAGTCTTCTTACTTGCTGTAGGCTTTGCAGTGATTGCTGGTGCCTTTTTAACAGGCGCCTTTTTAACTGGGGCAGCTTTAGGCTTTGCTGGTGCTTTAGGCTTTGCTGGTGCTTTAACAGTTTCGATAACAGTTTCGGCTTTTGCAGCAATTTCTTCTACCTTAGGTGCTTCGTTAATAACCAACGGAATTGGTGTTGTAGCAACAGGTTCTGGGACCTTATAAGGGGCTGACGTAATTTCTGCCAATGACGCAGCTTCAGCGGCAGCAGCCTTTTTTCTTGAGTTGTACCATAGCACACCGGCTAAGCCAACAATAATTAAACCAATAATAATTTCCATTCGATTCTCCTTGCAAGTTGTTTGAATGTACTTTATTTACACTTAGTTTTCGGCCTAGAAAAATTAGTGACCAAACACTAGAGAAAAGGCTTGATTTTTGTTGCAGTGCAGCATATAATTACTAAATACTTTGTAGGGATGCTGCATAGGGCGGGTCCCAAAGTAAATTTTGTCTAATATAGGAGAAATTAAATGTTTACACTAGACGCAACAATCGACGCCATCCAAACTGGCAAAAAACAATTCGTTAGCACATTCATTCAAAATGAAGCAATGGCCAAAGCTATGAACAGCTTTGTTGATGCTCAAAGCGAGTACACAAAGAAGGCAGCTAAAGTAGGGGTAGAGACTTTCACAACCCTTACACAAGAAGCAGTCAAAGCCGCACAAAATGCTAACAAATTTGACTACACAAAATTTGGTGAAGGTATTATGAAAGCTTACCAAACTGGTACTAAAAAGTAATATTAAAGTACTACAATAATAACCCGTCTATATGGCGGGTTTTTTGTTGTCCAAAATTCGATTTGGTTGTATAATACATATATAGCAACAAGGAGTTGAGATGAAACAAGATTACACTATGTACATTTACAAGCTGGATCGTCGTTGCAAAACTGGCGAGCGTTTGTTTTCAACTACCGTTTGGTCTGGCCGCGATGAGGCAGGAATGAAACGTGAAGTTGCAGAACTTCTGCTGTCGGGCCTGTACACTGTGGATAAGTTCCGCATCGAATATTTCCCAAAAATGATAACAGTCAAAAACCTGATGACTGGTGAGGATGTTGAAATCGACCGCGACACTCCTTGGAGTTGCAATCCTGCTAGCGAAACTTACTGGTCAATGTAATAGGAGATGTTATGAACGAATACGATAAAAACAATCTTAATTTTTTGCTAACCCTGCACGGTAAGACATTTCACGAATGGGCCGAACAAGCCAGCGAAGATGATATCCAGTATGCAATGGAACTTCTTCGTCAACGCCAGCTGGAAGTAGATGTAGAGTTAGCATCGGTGTTCGACGAAGTTACAGATCTGACAGAAGCAAAAAAAGCACTTGCCAAGTTTCGACTCAACAAATAATGTTAATTAGATTGACGATAAATCTTTATTATTGTATAATAAATGCATGTTCAACTAACAAGCCAAACTAATATGGGACTTGATATGTATGCTTATGTTGGTCGTCCTGGACAACAAGACGAATACAACAGACAAGACGGTGATTGGGATCCAGAGACCCGAGACTGGAAAACTAACGGCCCGGTATCTAAACCGCGCGAACTTGCTTACTGGCGCAAGCATCCTAACTTGCATGGGTGGATGGAAAAACTTGCAGAACAAAAAAATCTGGAATACGATAGCTTCAATGGCATTGAGCTTGAGCTCAATTGGGAAGACATTGACGAGCTCGAACGGGCCGTCAAGAAAGGTAAGCTTCCTGCTACTGCCGGTTTCTTCTTTGGTAATCCATCTGATCAACATTACAAGGAACAAGATCTCAAGTTTTGCAGTGATGCAAAAGCAGAATTGTTCATGGGCTTGCAAGTATTTTACAATTCATCGTGGTAATTTTTAACATTTAATAGGATATATCAATGAGCCAGTTTATTAACCAGGAGAACGCTATGAGCGAAAAAACCCTAAATGCGGCTAACCAAGCTATTTTCCATCTGCAATTGGGTACAGACGATGCAATTCGTTATGTGATCAAAAATGCTAGTGTAAGTCCACGTGACGCAGGACTTGCAGTTAAAGAAACTTTAGTGGGATATAAACGCCGTTAATAAACTGCTATGTTAACAAGCCTTCGCACAGTATGTAAATACTTTAGCGAGGGCTTTTTTATGGCTAGACCGCATCCGCTACGTGAATTGATGAAGACGCCACTTCCGCCTATAAGTTATCAAAAGCGGAAATGCTATAGACCCACCGTTTATGAAGTACAGCAAACGTATGACATAATCAATAAGTACGTATTTAATAATCAGTTAACTCGCCCGCCGATTGAAATAGGTACTTGCAGAACGTATTGGGGAATGTGTCATGGGTTGTACGAAGAAACTCGTCCTGGCACTCAATGTAAAATAAAGCTAATGGACAAATGGTTCTGTCTGCAATGGATGGTAACTACATTAGCACACGAAATGGTTCACCAATATGAGTGGGATGTATTGGATAAGAACATGACACACCGCCAAAGCTTTTTTATCTGGCGAGATAGATTATCTGAATTTGGCATAGACTTAAAGACAGCACATCGTATGCGACGCTGGTTCAAATATCAAGACTTTAATAGATGTTGACATTTGCTATATAATTAGGTATAATTGGGTATAATTCACTATAAAGGAAGTTATGCCTAATTTTGTACCAACCGTACTGGAAAAAACAGCCCACGGCGAACGTGCTTACGACATTTACAGTCGATTGCTTAAAGATAGAATCGTTATGCTGGACACTGATGTTAATGAACATAGTGCTAGCCTTATTGTAGCTCAAATGTTATTTTTAGAAAGTGAAAATCCCGATGCCGATATCCTATTCTACATTAACAGCCCCGGCGGTTCAGTCACTGCTGGTCTTGCAATCTATGATACTATGCAGTTCATTAGACCTGATGTTTCTACCATTGTACTTGGCCAAGCCTGCTCTATGGGATCCTTTCTCGCAAACGCTGGCGCCCCAGGCAAACGCCTGGTCCTTCCCGAATCTCGTACAATGATCCACCGTGTTAGTTCTGGCACACCTGGCACCAAAGGCAGCGTACACGTACAAGAACTTCAGTTCGAAGATGCAGTTCGTGCAATGGGTGAAAGCAAACGCTTAAACGAACGACTAACACAGCTCTATGTTAAACACAATACCTCAGGTAAAACATACGAAGAGCTTTTTGAAGCTATGAAGTTTGATACATTCTTGTCCGCACAAGAAGCAGTTGAATATGGATTAGCAGATAGTGTCGTTGAACGTAGATAAATATTTTTCTACTTTTCAACTT
>JAUKPQ010017170.1:0-12239 GCA_032273045.1 Chloridella minuta
GGCAGGGGTTTTTCATCCCCTGCCTTGATACCGCCGCCGTCCGTGAGGAGGGACTCAAAGAAGCCATCAAGCTAAGGTTGCTGGACGCTCGGGCTACGCCCGGCATCCGCAACGGCTTTATTGGGGTATGGTTTTATCGGCTACCTTCCGCGCATCCGAAGCAAACTGTATCTTGATCTTGCGAATCTCGTCTAGCTTGTCCCGCTTCTCTTGGCCTGTCAACGCAGATGCTTTGATTGCGGATTCATACTGGGTGATTTCTCGCATGGTTGACACATAGTAATCGGCCAGCTCAGATGCGGCGTATTCATTGCCTCGTTTTTGTAGAAGCGCCATAGCTTCCGAACGCTGGCCTTTGAGCAACATGTCATCAACAGTATTCTGGACTTTCTGAATTTCAGTCATCCGGTCAAAAGTCTTGTTAATGATGTTGCCCGCATCGTTTGGTTGGAACGCACCGCCAATAACAGGCATGTCGGACAGGCGCTTGACGGCTTTTTCTGGTGACTCGGTTGGGCTAATACCTGTGCTCACTGCCTGCAAGAACAACAAGCCCATGCCGCCGGTGTAGCCTTGAACCAACTGCTCAATCATGATGGGGGACACGCCACCAACTTTGCCAAGCATCTTGGCGGCTTCCGTTGTGTTGTCGCGGAACTGTTGTTCAGGCAGCAACCCCTTCTCGCGATCAGACAAGATGTCGCGGTCAGTGTAGAACGATTTACCGAGCTTGGCTTCAACGTACGGCTTCAGCGCCTGCGGCAGTCCATAACTAGAGCCGCCGGGAATTGTTTGCAACGCAATATGCTGGAACGCTTTGAGCGCGTCTTCTGCCCCTTCTTTGCCAGTCATGGTGTTGTACAACGCTTCAGGCAGCGCCTTGAAGATATAACCAATTTCAAACGGAATTGGGATGCGGATAGGTTCATCAACACCGGGCAAACGAATAAACCAGTTGCCGTACTTTTGTTCTGGCGTTGCGTTCTTGTACGCCTCGTCGTCTTGCATCATGGCGGTATACGCCAGCGTGCTTGCGGCCAACAACATGCCCCGTTGCAAAAGTTTTTCTTGAATCTTGAGCTTCTCGTTGAAAGGCATTTTACCAAACAGAGATTTGTACAACACGTTGAGAGACTGCACCTGCGCGTTAAAGAACGGAATAAGCGACGAGATGATGTGCATACTTGGCGATGCCCCGCGCTTGTTAAAGTTCATCGACTCAAGCGTCATCAACGTAGCTTCCATTTCTGAAAGACCTTGGCGAATATAGCTGTTGTACTGAGCGCGGCGCGTAGCAGCATCGGCTTCCATAGCCACCGCTTCCCACTTAGCCAAACTTGTAGTCCAGCCAGCTTTTCCTTCAGAGATGCGTTTGAGAATCAAAGACAAGTCTTCGGTTGTGCCGGTAAAAATTTGACCGCCGGTAATTCCGCGTGACTCCAACGTGCTCTTAGTCGGGCTACCAATTTGACGCAACGCGCCTATCAATGGCAAGAAATCAGCACCGCCCAAAATAGGCGCAGCTAGTGAGTCACGGAACAACTGTTTAGCGCCGTACAAAGGCATCGCCGTAACTGCTTTACGTAACAGTCGAGCAGGCATACCAAGCGCACGGAAAACCATTGGCATTTGCGTAGGAATACCTTGCATACCTTTAACCAACAAGTCCCCGGGCAGCTCGCGTGTGCCTTGTACATGCATAAACTTATCCACGCCGTCCACTTTAAACTTGATGATGTTTGGACCTGCTGTTGCGCCAACAAACTGAGCCATACCCATGCGCTCCAACTCAAACGCAGCGTTCTTGGTAGCCATGTTGTTAAGGCCCATGTCAACAATCATGTTGGTGTTTTGCACGCTAGAAGTCAGAAAGTCCAAAATCGGACGATCGCCGCCAACCAGTTCGTGCAGGTAAGGTTGTTCCGCAATACTGCCAATACGGATAGGCGTTTCTTTACCAATGACAAGCTCAGCCACGCCGTTGCGTTCGCGGTACCAAGGGATGTAATCGTTGTTTTTGAGCAATTCAACAGAAACTTCAGGAGTAATAGCGCCTGTCTTTTCCAAGAACTTGATCATGTTGCGGTTGTAAGCGTTGTACTCCGCACGTGCTTTTTCAAAGTTTTCTTTCAAACCGGGTGTTGCTTCAACGGCACGCATTGCTTGTGCAAGCTGGGCCTCGCTAACTTTGCCTCCAAAGTTAAGTGCGTCAATACCCTTGTCTTTGGCACGAATAGCAGACATGTACAACGTGAACAAACGCTGCGCCGCTTCAGGACTACCGGCTGGCGCATCTTTTAAAATGCGAACGACGCTGGCAATGCTGGGGCCTTTTTCACTTTCAATGATGTGCTCAATCCGGCCATCCGCCCGTTTGATGTCGCGCATAACCAAAGCACCGTTGCCCACAGACTGCGCTACAAAGTTCATGCGCTGGTCATACATACGGAGGTAGTACATCATTTGTGAACCGCGTAGTGGGTCCATGTACTTTGCCATACGCTCAAAACCAGCAAACCGGTCAACAACCTGTGTCTCAAAAGCTAACCCAGAACCGTTGGCCAAAACGCCTTGGTAGAAAGGTTTTTCTTTAGCAATGAGCGCATCGCCAGTTCTACCAGCTTCAGCCAACGGGCCGTTGGCGTACACCACTTTATCGCTCTTCATAGCCAACAAACCTGTTGGAGACATGTACGTGCCAGCAGTATCTTGCCGCATCACGTTAGTAGCTTTGAACAAGGTGTAGTACAAGTCACTAGAAGATACGTTGGCAGTGTTCATCAGCCCAACGCTCTTCAACCAGTTACGGACAGCGCCCAAGATAGCCTTGAGATATGTGCCCATTTTTCCAATAAAGCTCTGGTCAACTGTGCGCTCTTGCAAAGTAGCCAACATTTCTCGGACAGCTTGCACTTCTCCTACACGGCGCAAACGTGCAGCTTCCGCAGTATCGCCTCTAGCTTCGGCAGCAAGCGCTTGATTTTCCCACGCCTGTGCTGTCGCGGCTACATCAGACTCGGTACCCAACGCCTTGGCCATGCCAAAAATACCACCTTCAGATGTACGAATAGCCTTGACCAAATCCGCCATACCTTGTGGGCCAAGCACGATGTCTACGCCGTAGTGACCGATAGTTTCGTGAACAAGCGTTTGTTCCAAATCCTTGATCGACGAGTGCATGTTGCCAATCACAACAATTGTGCCATCAGGCATGACGCCGCCTTTAATTGCCGAAGCGTCGATGTCGATGTTGTCTTTAGCAAGCGCACGTAAAAACTTTACCGGGGCTTCACTCAACGTTGGGGCATAAACAAACTTAACGTCTTTAGGCAAACCCGCCGCAAACTCACGCGCTACTTTGCTAGCCTCAACAGCATCAACGGGGGTAGTAGGAACAGCGCCCTCGTAACGATACACGGTGCCATCAAGACCTTCGTCTGGTGCTGCGTTGAGCTTTTGGATGTACGCGCCCGTAGTTTGTTTTAGTGCGGCCTTATATTCAGGGCTGTCTTTGGGGTACATCGTAACAATGCGGTCTTTCTTGGCTAGTTTTGTAGCCATATTCAACAGACGTTGCTCATCGCTTACCGCAGAACGTAGCTTGTTACTTGCCTTAATCAACGGTTTAACATCCGTGTTTTTCTCTTGCAACGACAACGTGCGCATCGTAGACGCCATGTCTTTGGTGTTTTCCGCAACAGACACACGCTGAGCTTTGGTTGGCACGTATGCTTCTGGAACAATAAACGCATCCGCAGCTTTTTTGGCAGCAAAGTACTTGTCAGTAAGGTCTTTGATCGCCGCTTCGTTCTTAGCGTCCATTGGGCGCAAACGTTCTTGACGATCTGTTACAACTTTTTTCAAACCTTCTACGGCAGTAGACAGTTCTTTTTTACGGCGCTCGTAACCGCCTTCAGTCATACGGCTTGTGCCACGCGCCCAAGCATCATTGAGTAAACGTAACTGTGTCTCTGCCGACTCCAGTTGGCCTTCAGCGTTACGTAAAGATGTACGAGCCGCACCAATATCTGTTTGGCCTTTAAGCGTACGCGCATGTTCAATTTGTTTGCGTAACGACTCTTGTTCTGCACGCGCTTTGTAGTAAGCGTTTTGATCTTTTTTGCTTAACCCAGACACAGCCTGTTGCACAGCAAGCTCGTTATCAACTTCTGTTGGCTGCGCGTCAATAGCCTCAACAACGGTTACGTACCTAGCACCTGCCAAGTCTTCCATCAACTTTTGCTTACGCTCAAGATTTGTTCGAGCGCGTTCAATTTCAGCGTCTGTACCTTTTTTCTCGGCACGGGCCAAAGCACTACGAGCTTTTTTAAGTTGGTCGTAGGCTTTTGTTGCGTCCAAACTCTTGCGCGTTTTGTCGTCTTCCGTAGCGTCGGGGTCTGCCTTGGGGTCGTAATCAAACACGGGGCCGTCTTGCGTATAGCGCACTGTCCAGCCTGCGTTCATTGTTTTGAGCTTGCCTTCTGCGCCAGCAGCCTGTTTGCCTTCCGCGCTCATAGCCTTAACACGCTTAACCGCAACGCCGGGTAAACCAAAACCATTACGGAATTTTTCTTCCATGACAGTGTTGGCTTGGCGTGTTTTGTTACGTGCCTCTTCTACAACACGTTGGGCGTCAATAAGCGCAGCTTTGCTCTTAGCAATTTGTAACGCCTTCTTTTCGTCACGAGAAGTAAGTGCTCGCTCCGCAGCTTTTACTTTTGCCCACGCATCTTTCAAAGCGCTGTCGGCACGAACAAGCATTTGCTCGTCAACTTCCATTGCTTTTTCAAGACCGTCTTCCATCTGTTTGATGGTGGCGTCAATGTTTTCAATTTTTTCACGCAGCTCGTAGATGTCTTGGTTAAAGTCCAAAAACGCCTTCTTGTTGGTTGGCGGTTCTGCACGCGCTAATTTAGCCAAAGCATCAACAGCGGCACCACGTTGCTCACGCAAAACGTTTACATCGGCTTCATGCTGTTTAGAAACCTGTTCGCGAATTTCGTTTGCGCGAACCCACGCACGACCAAAAGCATTTGCAAACGGGTTTGCGTAGTCAATGTCGCTGCTAAATTCTTCTAAGAAACTTTCGGTCACACGCTCAAGACGGCCTTCAGCAGTTCTTAGATAAAGCTCGCGCTCCAAATCTTGGCGCTGGGTGATCAAGGAGTCAATCGTAAACTGAGCCAACGCACGTTCGTTTGGTGCAAGACTGCCCATTGCTTTGCGTTCCGCGTTGATCTGTTTGTTCAAATCACCAATTGCCGCGTCAATTTTGTCTTCCGTGGTTAACTCTTTGACATCAATAGGCTCCGCCATAGTTACCGTCACGACACCGTTTTTATCAGCACGCGCATCAGTTTCGTCCATTACACGCTTAGCATCTTCAACAGCGCGTTGGGCAAGAAGTAGCGCATCAACCGACTCAGCAGTACCTTCACTTGCGGCTTTAATGTCTGCAACCAAATCCAGTTGCGCTTGGCTAACGGTCAACAAAAAGCTCTTTGCCCGTGCGTCAAATTCATTTGCTAAAGCACGCAAACGTTTTTCTTCTTTTTCATAGAAGCTGGCCATACCGGTACGTTTAGCAAACGCGTCCAGCTTTTTTACTTCAATCTTATCGGCTTGACGTAAAAACTCTCCAGACACTTCTGAATAGTACTGTGTTGCGGTTGGCAAATGCCGCCCCATTTTTCGCAAGTTTTGCAACACAGTAGTGGCAGTAACGTAGTCTGTCCGAGCGCGGTACATTTCAGACTGACTAACTGGCATAGTTGTTGACAGTGCCTTGGCTGCTTTACGTAGCTTAGCAATCTTGCCAAAGTTGCTAGACCCCAAAAACTTTTCAGGCGTTTCAAAAATCAAACCAGTTGTTTTCTCAGCCTCAACCCCTGTCTCAAACATATCTAGCGTGTTGATGTCAGCGGTCTTACCGGTAGTAAACAGCCCAACATCCTGCAACGCTTTTTTGTTCCGAACGTACGCCTGTTCCAAACCGTCCAGCAGTTTGTTAAGTTCTTTGATGCGCGTCAATTGAGCGCCGTTCAATGCACCGCGTGTTGGGGGGCGTTGGCCCAAACGCAACTCAGTGGCTTCTGCTGGCTTGATGCCTGTTGCAATTTCTTCTAGTTCGGCTTGGGCATCTTTGATGGCTTGCGCCAAAATACGGTCGTTGTCTTCAAGGTCTGTACCAACGTCAGTCGCCATGTCTTCGGCTAGACCTAGCTCCTTCAAACGCTGTAGTGCTTTAGCTGCACGGTCGTAGTCTTTAGCCGCAAACGCTTCGTCAGCTTCGGCTTGCACCGCGTCAAACTCGTCACGACGTTCTTTAAAATTAATGGGCTGGGTTGGCGGTTGAACCTTACCTTCTTGCGTTTCCGCGTATTTGTTGTAGCGTTGGCGCAGATCGGCAATTTGTTTTACCAATGCGTCGCGCTCCTCTTTGACGCCCTGCTTGCCTTTTAAAGATTCCAGCTTGGCTTCTTTGGCCTTAATGTCATCAAGAGTGCGCTGCGCCAAGCCCATAGGCCCGGGTCCAGCAGCACGCACAGCTTTCTTTTCTCCGACAAGTTTTGTAGAGATTTCGCCCAGTTGTTCCTCAATGACTTCCAATGCGCGTGGCAAGTTGCTAAATGGGCGCTGCTCCAAAGAGCGAATGTCTTTTTCAAACGTGCCGTATGTCGCATATGGCTTGCCAAGTTCAGCCAACCCTGTTGCAAGCGCTTGTGATATGTCCGAATCTTTTTGTGACAGCTCGTCAAACTTAACTTTTACGGCCAAATACTTTTGTTGCTCGGCTTCACGCGCTGCGTGCTCTGGTGTTCCGAGCTTGCCTCCCGGCATAGCTTGCCAGCGTTTGCGTGCAGGCTCCAAGAAGTTTTGTTGGAAGTTCAGCATTTGTTGGCGCACGCGCACCAACTCTTTTTGCATTGACTCCAGCTTGCCAATAGCGCGTTTGAGTTTTTCTTGTTCTTGCTTGGTGCGCTCGGTGTACTTTTCTTCGTACAGCAATTCACCTTTTTGGTTAATTGTTGTGTCGGTGACAGGGGTGCCGCCAAACGGTTGTTTGATTACAGCGCCAGTGACAGTTTGCTTTTCTGTCGTTGCAAGGTAGCGATTGCTCAACTCTTTCAAAGTAGTGAACATCTCGTTCGATGCTTGAGCGACTTCAGCTCCGGTCAGTGCAGGGCGACGCTCGGCGGCACGAAGGTGCGCGGCTTCGCTAAGCGCGGCTTGAACATACTCTTGGCGTAGTTTGGTCAGACGCTTGGTGTCGTACTCGTGGAGTTTCCCGCCAGCTTTTTTAATTTCTTGCAACGCTTGCAACAAGCCGTCGTACGCTTCTTGTTTTTTGTCGGCTTGACGACGTGCCTCAAGGCGGTGGCGAGTCGTGCTTACTTTGTCAGCCGCGGTTTCTTTTATGTTGGCAACCTTGCCAACGCCAAGGGCTTGCGCCAATGCTGACTGCTCGCTTGCAGGTAACTGCTCAACAGGAGGCAGCTTGGTGCTGACAACTTCTTCACGCTGTAAAGTTTTTGTAAGTTCTTTTGCGGTCGTGTCTTCACGCAAACCTGTACGTGCCTTGGCCTGATTGTCAAGGATGTGGTTGAGCAACCGCTCTACTTCTTGTGTTTGAACGTCACGGCGAATAATGTCACGCGCCTCTGCGGTCATGCGACCGTTGGCGTCATACAGGTTGTTCTCGGCAAACGGGTCGTTTACAAAGCGCTGCATCAACTCTTGAGACAGGCCCTTGTTGGTCTCGATGTAGTCGCGCAGTTTCTGTACCACCGCATCCGCGCTGGCTTTATCGTTCAGGTCAATCGTAGCGTTGCCCAAACCTTTGAGGCCCAGTGCTTGGCGCACCTCCGCCGTGATACGCCCTGTGTCGATGGCTTCTTGCACTGAAGTCTTGGCGGTAGCTGGCTCTTCCTTTTCTAGCTTGGCCGCTTCCTCTGGCGTAATGTCAGTGGCTACGCCCTTTGCATCGACCACATACGGCACGCGACGCGTTCCGCCCTCGGGGTCTGTAACCCTACGATACAGAACTTTTTGCTGTTGGCCGGGGGCTTTGCCTTGACGCAGTGCATCTGCGTACTGCTCAGGGGTCAGTTCAAACTGTTTCCCGACTTCTTTTTCAGTCAGGCTTTCTTCAAAAGTTTCGCCTTGTTCAAACAGGGCCATCTGTTGCTTGCGCTCAGCTTCTTTCTTTTTGCGCTCAGCCTCGGTCTCAAACGTTCCAAACCGATCTTCGATCTCTTGGATGTCGCGCTTGAGTTGACGCTGCTGATACCCAGTATCGAACATGTCTTCTTGGACAGGTTCTTTTGTTTCTTGTGGGGGAGCGTTTTTAAGAAGCGCCGCCAGCTTTTGAACTTTGGCGTGGTCGTCTTCTTCAATTGCTTTTTTCAACGCAGCTTCGGTAGCTTGAACGTTCAGGTCTTGCGGAGCCAGTCGATTGAGCTTGTTGAGCGTAGCCTTCATGGCTTCGTCTGCGGGCCCCATTTGCTCCAGTTGCTTTGACAGTGCCACAACGCGGTCCATGTCGCGCTTGGCATACGCTTCTTTAATCTGAGCTTGTAGGGCAGGGATAGTACGGTTGAAAGTCTGCAAGTCCACCTTGGCTTTGGTGGTGAGCATGTCGTACAAAGATTCGGGCGTTTGATCTTTAAGGTCTTGCTCTGTGTAGCCCATAGACTGCGCTATCTTGTTAAGCGCATCGGCACGTTGGCGAACAGGGTCAGGCAGCTCAGAAAACTTACCGGCAACGGTGGTGTCGCCCATAGCGGCCAACAACGGAGGAGTGCCTGTCTTGAGGGCTTCGTCCATTGCCGCTTTTTGCTGGGCGGCTTGTTCTTCTTGAACGCGACGTTGTTCTTCTTCCTGCAAAATCTTGAGTTGCTCTTGCTGGCGCTCAAGCTCTTGCTTGCGCTCAATACCCGAACGAGCGGCAGACTTGTCTATGTAACGACCAGCAGTACCAAGCGGGGCAAGTTTAGAAACTTCAAACGCTGTTTTGCCGTACTCTGCAAGCGCTTCGGGAGACGTCAGAGACAGCCCTGCCTGCGCACGCTCAATAACGTTTTGCGAAACTTCAGTTGGCAGTTCCGCCAGCAAACCTGTTGCTGTACCACGCGCAAGCGTTTGTGTGATGCTTTCCTGCGCCAACTTTTCAGCGCCTTTTTCAGCGCCTTTAGCCAGCATCTTCTCAACCGCTGGGCCAAAAACCTTACCGGCAATAGCCCGGCCCATAGGGATGAAGGTAGCTACGACATCAAGCGCGGCGGCAGGGACGGCGGCAAGTGCTGCGGTCCCCCTGTTTACGTCAACAGGCTGGCCTGCTTTTTGTTGTTCTTCAGCTTGGCGCTCAAGGAACCCGCCGTACTGTTGCAAATACGAAGGAGCAACCGCGCCAGCAACAGCCCCCGGAACACCGCCGACAGCGCCAAGACGTGCGGCCCCCATAGAAGCGGCAATTTGTGGAGCTTGTTCAGCAAGGGCGCTGGGGACTTGACTTACGTACTCGCCAATGGCGGGGAGAAGGCCGCGTTCTTTGTACGCTTTTTCAACTTCTTCAAAACCGCGCTGGCCGGGGTACTTTTGTTGAATAGCCTGACCGCGTTCAATACCCGCAAGAGCGGCTTCGGTGCCGCCCATCAAAGACGCTAGACCTGTACGGCCTTGAGATATTGCAGACTCCGCGCCACGAGCAGCGCTGGACAACATGCCATCTTGTTTGGTGGTTAACCCCACCCGACTGTAAAAGTCGGGTAAAGGCATGTCCGGATAAAACTTAGCATGTAGCGCATCCGCCAGCTCCTTGTCACTAACCCCACTATATTCAGGGTACTGCTGGCGGATTTCGCTAATGTTCATGGCTAACCTTTACTAAATAATCCCAGTGGGTCTGGTTTTGAGTTACCACCCGGTGCGCCACCGGGGAACGGTAGTCCAAACGCTTTGTATGCCTCAAGGCGGTACTGCTGTCGGACCTGTTCACCCAATGCGGGGTTGGTCATAAGCGCCATTTTATTGTTTTTCGACCATGTGTCAAAGTATTCTTGCGCAGATTTTTCGGCTAATTGAGTTTCATTTTTCTCTTTGGCCCCACGCGCAATAGCGCCTGCACCTTCGTTGAGGTAGTTGGCGTACGCTTTGCGGTACATGTCTTCTGTATCGGCTTTTTTCTGGGCTATCAAATCGCCAGCGGTTCCAATACCAGCTTCGCTGACCCCGCCCAAGAAACGTGGGTTTTGTGAACCCATCAAGCGCATACCCATGAGGAACGCCGGATTGTTAAACAGTCCCGCCAAACCTTCTTTTGATGTATCTGCTGCCGCTGGAGGTGGCGGTGCTTTTGCTGCTTTGCTTGCATCTACGGCAAGATCGGTCATGCCTTTTTTAGCATCGCGCTCGGCCATGTATGCGTCAGTGGCCTTGTCAAACTGTGTAAAGTCGTAGGGTTCTGGCGGTTTAGCTGCTGCTTTTTTAGCTGCTTCTTGCACCGCGCCTTTGCGAGCATCAGGATGGCCAACAATGAGTTTACCCACGTTGCCCATTTGTTCTAAGTAAGGCATTTTTGACGACTGGTCTTTTTCAGCTTGGCCTGCGTTCATGATTGCACCAGCCAAACCGGTATCGCCGCTCATTGCGCTCAGCATAGGGTTTTCTGCCATCTCTTGGCGTTGCTGAGGAGACATCAGTTCTAAATTATTTCTAGCAACTCCGCTGGCCTGTAGGCCACCAAGTCCAACAGCAGCGGGGACGGATGCAGCACGCCCCATTTGTGTAAATGCTTGACGTGCAGTCGTGCCGGAAGGATAAATAGCCTTAGTTGATTCAGCCACTGGGATTGCAAGCCCTGCGCCCATTGTTCCGGCTAACGTGCCCAGACCGACTGCTTTAGCAGCGGTACTAGCATCGCCTTTTGGTTGTTGCGTTTGCGGCGCATTTGTAGCGGTTTCGGCAGCAGTAGAGGGTGTAATTGCCAAATCTGTGGCAAGGTTTCCTAAACGGTTCGCCCAGCCGTTAGCGTAAGCGCCGTATTTTTTTGGGTTGTTTTCAACCAATCCAGCGTAATGTTCACCGCGCAACTGGATCATCTTGGCAGGGTCGCCGCCGGATTCAGTAATAAATTGTTTAGCTTTTTCAGGGCTTTGATTAACCGCAGTATCAAATGCAACTTGCGCAAGTACTGGGTTAATTTTGGCAAGTTTGTCCCCGCTTATAGCATCCCAGTACCGTTCTTTGTACAGCTTACGCGCACCTTCAACAGTCAAACTATCAATATCTACGTCAGGGTTGCTTTTTTTGCTGATACCGTATTTGGTATCCCCACCTGTGTCATTGGTTCGACCACCTTCGTATTTAAGTGTGCGCAGAAACGCGGTGTTAAACACGTCGTCATTTATACCGCCATTTCTAAAATGCGTAATGCCCCCTTCGGCATATCCGGGAACTTCACCGCCTTCGTCAAACGCCACAATACCGCCGCCTGCCATGCGTTGTAGGTTCTTAGCGGGGAGTTTGCCAATACCAACATCTTCTGGCATATAGCCCGTTACGTTACCCATAGGATCAACTGCGGCCATCTGCGACACCATTTGATCAACCACTTTGGGTTGTTGCCCGGGGTTCATTTGAGCGCCAGCACGCATTTCTTTACGACGGTTGGACTCAGCCAACGCTAACGCCACGGTGTAGGGGTCGTTCTTGTGCATAGCAGCGTACTGCTGCAACGCAGGGTCAGGCATCTTGGCCAGTTGCGACGTGATTTGGTTGACGTTAATCATGGTTTTCCCTTACGCCATTTTGTAAATAGCCAACTCAGCCAGCCCAGCGGGGCGACGAGTGTCTTCTTTTTTCTCAAAATCTTTTGGTAGACCGCCCGTACGTCCCATCAAACCAGACCTAGCAACCGCTGCGCCAGTCAAGCCCAGACCTGCCACTTGGTTCAGCATCGAAGGGTTAGAGTACACGTTCTGCGTAGACGAAGCCAAAGGCACGCCAGACAACATGCTCTGCATGAAGCTCAACTGGTTGTATGGGTTTTGCTTTTGCGTCATGAAGTCTTGATACTGCTGATTCAAGACGTTTTGTTGCTGTTGCTGCTGCTGGCCACCGAACTGTGCCATCTGGCCAAGGTTGGTGTTGAACTGGTTCTGAGCGTTGGCAAACGCGGACTGCAAGCCCTGCGCTTGAATGTCATTCATCTGGGTGCCCAGATTGCGCTCGCGCTCAGC
>JAUKPQ010017181.1:0-12237 GCA_032273045.1 Chloridella minuta
AGGTGTTCCCCCCATTGAGGCAAGGCACAGACGAGCTTCAGCTTCAGCTTCTGCCCGCCGGCGGCCGCGCCCGGCGCGGCACGCGCCTGCAGGCGGCGGGCGGCCATGCTGTCCCATGAGGGCTGGCCCGTGACATGAAAACGCGACGCCGCGGCATTGCACAGCGAGAGGGCTTCCTGCCGGTCCGCTTCGCCCTGGACGGCGACAGCGGCCACCTTGCCGCCGCCGACCACCCACGGTTGCAGCTGGGCCATGCCTGCCAGCGCCAGGGCGGCGCTGTCCCACAGCGAGTAAAAAAGCTGCCTGCCCCAGGCCGTTTGCAGTTCGTGCCGTGGGTAAAAATGCGCAAAGCAGCGCCGCGCCCAACCCAGCATCCCAAGCTCCAGGGCGTAAGCGGTTTTTCCCCGCCGGGTCCAGGCGTCGCTCTCGGCGGAAGAGGATGCATACCTGACCAGCAGCGCCGGAATGCCGCGGCGGGCCGCCACGTCAAGCCAGACCATTTCGGGATGGATCACCCTGTCCTCGAAAACCACCAGGACGTCCGGGCGCAGTTCTGCCAGTTGCCGGTCGACCTCGCGGCGGCACCGGGAAATCTCCAGCAGCGTGAAAACGCTGCGCAAGAGGCCTATGCGCAACAGCGGGTTTTTGAGTTTGCGCTGCCGGTAGGAGCGATCAGGCTGCGCGGCATGGAGCGGCACATCCCCGAGGTCGGCGCACTGTGCATTGGCCGCTAGTTCTCCCCCCAGAATCAACGTCGGTTGGGGCCATGAATTGCGGACAACCGCAGCCATGATGGCGCGGGCGTCTTCGAGCATGGCCTGCCGGGAGGCGAGGACAAGACAGTTGGGGAGGCGCGACTCCGTCGTCACTGCTTTTGTCGCAACAGCAGGTCGGCAATGAGCGCGTCCGTCGGCGTATCGATGTCCATGGATCTTTCCTCGGGCATGACATAGCCATACGTGCGTTCCGTGAAGTAGGTCTTCTGTTCGCGAAGCACCTCCGAACGAAGAACGTAAATTGCCCCATTCAACGCGTACGCCGGCGGTAGCACCTGCCGGCGCATGTAGCCGCTTTGTTCGGGCCACTTCATGAAGTCCGTGAGATGGCTTTCTTCATCCAGGCGGCGCACCCAGAACGGATGGACGGGAGCCGGGTAGACGCTGATCACGCTGTCCGCATTTCGCTCGATCGCCATGCGGACGGCGCCGTTGATGTCTTCCCCGTTCCTGAGAGGTGACGTGGGCTGAAGCAGCACGATGTATTCCGGCAGCCCCGAATCAGCCTCCAGCCAGTCCAGGGCGTGGAGCATCACATCGATGTGGGGGGTGTCATCAAGCGCGAGAGCTTCGGGTCTGAGGAAGGGAACTTCGGCGCCGGCGGCCCGGCAGACCGCGGCAATTTCAGGTGAATCCGTGGAAACGATGCAGCGGTCAAGACAGGATTCCTGCGCGGCAAGAATGGTCCAGTCCATGAGCGGGCGCCCCCCCACAAGCGAAACATTCTTTCGGGGAAGGCCTTTGGAGCCTCCACGCGCGGTGATTAGCCCGACGAAACGCATTTGCTTCCCCTTTTTTGTGCTGTGCGGATTTCCGCTATGAAACGCTGGCGAACCTGGCCGTCGAACGGCGTGTTTGTTGCAGCCGCCTTCAGTTGTGCCAGCAAATCATGCCGCGTGCCGCCGTTTTGTAGTGCGTCAATACATGCGTCCGCGAGCGATTCGCGTGTAGACACGGCAAGCACGCCCGGCTCATCCGTGAATAGCGTGTATCCGAGGTTGTAGTACTCCAGCGCGACGGAAGGAATCCCAAGCAGCTGTGCCCAGCTTATGGTGCTGGAGTAGGCCACAAACAGGTCGGCGGCCGCCAAAACGTCGCGCAAGGGTGCGGCGGATATCGTGAGTCCGCACGTGGACGCAAGACGCTCATAGTGCGAGCGCTCCTGTCGCGGATGAAGTGACACGAGGACATTGCGGCCGGCAACCTGCGCCATGGTCTGGAATAACTTCAACGTCTCATTTAATTGATCTTCAATGCTCGTCATCCCATGTTCGCCCAAGACCGGGAGGGCGAGGATCACCAAGGGCGCGGAGGGGTCAAAATTGCATTCCGCGTCAAGTCTTTTCCTGGTGGCGCCGCGCTGCTCGCGCATGGACCACAGGTTGTCGTGGCTGCATTGCCCGGCGACCAAAATCTTCCCGGGTGAAACACCCAGTTCTCTTGCTACGGCGGCTGCGTGATGATCAATAACGCAGACCTTGTCAGCCGTGCCGCCTCCATATGACCAAGGCGCCGGGAAAAGTGACTCCTGCGCCGACAGGGCCAAATATTCACCCGGCCTGAAAAAAGAAATGCGTTTGTTCTGATGGTTTGTCCTGACACCCACGGGATAGGCCGCGGCAATCTTCGCCTTGAGCCATCGCCAGGGAGGGATATCAACATGATATTCGGGGGCTGCGCGCCTGAACATGTCGGCTGTCGCATCGGATTTTCCGAACGCCGCGGCCAGTGTAAAAACGCCGCCGCGCCGCGCCTCTATCAGCACGCCCTGGTCAAACCGGATGTCCCGGTCATCAGCCGTCAGCACTGCCGCGGTTCCTTTTCCGACTCGAAGAATTCGCCGTGCGAACCACCGTCCGCGGGAGACCGCCTCCCAAGTTTCCAGAAAATCGGCGGGAAACCTGATGCGCGCGCGCCTGAGCAGTGCGTTCAGGCGCCTTACAACGGCAAACAGGACATACATTGCGAAAGAGCCGGTTCCCGCAGCTTTCCAGGTAGCCGCGTTGCTGGATACGGTGCGGCAGCCTTCGGGCAGAGGCTGTGGAACTGAACCCAATAATCCCGGGGGAACGACAAGCACGGGCACGAGGTCGGTGGTCTGCGCCAAGGCCTCGGCAAGTAAATAAAATTCGCCCACTATCGGTCGCCGGCTGCACAACAGGAAAACCTCGCGACGCTGATTCACGGCAGCTGCTCCTTCCCGCGATGAGAAAAATCGATCAAGGCGGTAGCCATGCTGCTTGTCGCAAGGTTCATCGACAGATGCTCCGCCTGTTCCAACTCGGGTTCCAGCACGCCCGGCACGCACACGCGTGACAGCGCCAGGCAAAATGCCGCAACCTCATCCAGCGTTGGCGGTTTGCCCGAACGCACGTTCTGAATTGCGGCAACCAGCTCGGCCTGACTTGAAATTTTTGTGGCTCCAGCGCAATCGCGATACCACGCCGCGCCGAACACCAACACGGGAATTCCGGAACACAGTGCGTCCCAGCCCACGCTGCCGGTGACGGTGGCGACGGCCTTTGCGCCCGAGACCAGTTCCGAGGTCTCCACATCGCGCGATACCAGCACCACATTGGGATGCGCGGAGATGGTGTCGTAGAACTCCTGGGTGCGCTGCATTTCGCCCCAGCCGAAGGGCTGGAGCTGCCAGGGATGCTCCTTGACATAGAGCTTCCAGTCTTTGGGCAGGGTTTTGGCCAGCATGTCCACGATCAGGGTCTGGTCACCAAAAACCCCTCCGAGAGGCACTGTGGCGCGTTCCGGCTGGTAGTGCAGCGCCAGGAAAACGTAGTCCTGCTCCGGCTGGAGTGGCTGGCATAGCGCGTCATATCGCCGCATGAGGCTGCGTTTCTGGAAAAGGCCCCGTAAACGGGCCAGCAGGGTCTCGGTCCAGCCGGCGCGCTCGTGCGGGTACGACGCGGAACGCAGGTAGGAGTTGCGCATGGGGCCGAAACCGTACTTGCGCCAGAGATTCACGGCGCGCCGCAATTCGTAGACCATGGCCCGCCCCAGCGGAGGGGTTGCCGCGCGCCCCTGGAGGCCGTAACGGGCGAGTTTCTTTTGGTAGTTGGCCGGCACATCGGCCTGGCCTTTGGTGGAGTTCACAAACCATTTCTGGAACTCCCCCGGCAGTTCCGAGGCCTGCGCGCTGGGGTGCTCCTTGAGCGCCGAGCGCAGGGCGTCGGAGCCTTGCGTGAAGCTTTCGATCGGAAACACCCATCCCGGCATGCCCAGGCGCTCGAACATCACCGTGGCGATGCCCAGGTGGCGGGCCAGCGCGAACAGCACATAGTCAAAAACGATGTGGGGAGAAATGGAAAAAACGATCAGGTCCGGCTTCAAGGCCTCCAGCGCGCCCAGCCAATAGCGAAGCAGGCCGTAATAGTGCCGCCGTCGCTGGTCGTGCGTAAAACCCTTGCCGCTGGCGATGTCCATCCTGTCCATCATGTGCAGCGCCGTGATTTCGGCGGCCGACAGCGCTGCCAGCAAAGCGGGGTCCAGGGCGGGCAGGGGCCAGGCGGCGGTGTGCCCGGGCATGCCGAGCGCGGCATCGGGGCCGGCAATAAAAACGGCTTCCGGGTTCAGGTTCAACACCGCAGGCCTGTCGTCCGCGGGCGCCGTCCAGAGCACGGGTTGCCACGCCGCATTCCGGCGGCAATGGTCCGCGATGGAGCGCCAGACGGCGCCGGCGCATTCGATGTAAAAAACACGCTTCAAAGGGGGCCTCGCGAAACAATCTGTGCCAGCAGCTTCTCAAGCCGGGCGCCGGCCTGGCCGTCAAGCAAGCCCCAGTCGGCGGAGACGGGCGCCATTTTCTGCTTCAAGTTTTCGCGCCACGCCGCATCGCCGCAAAGCTTGTGAAGCTCCGCCGAAAAGTCCTGGTCCGACTCCACATTGATGCAGCCAGGCACGTCCAGGAAATCGCGGTAGCGCGTCAAAAAGCAGTCGAACAGCAGGGTCGGCTTGCCGCAGGCGATGGCCCATGAGGTGATGGAGGAGCCATTGAGGGTCGTGAACGCGTCGCAGGCGGCGATCAGGTCCTCAACGCCGCCGCGCTGGCAGGCCAGCCCCTCGGAGCGGGCCGCCAGGTACTCTTCATCCAGCGTTTTGGGATGCACACTGACGATCACGTTGACGCCGTGCCGCACCGCCGCCTGCTTCAGTGCCTGGGCCCAGAATGATGCGAGTTCCTCGTAATTGGCATGGGAAATCGGCCGGCCGGACAGCCAGGCAAACATGTTGACGGGCCAGCCGCAAACCAGCAGCGGCTTCAGGGGGTCGAATCCGTATACCTGGCCGAGCCGTTCGCTGATCTCGTGGCGGGTGTCGAGCTTGCGCGCCAGCATGTCCTGGACCGGTGAGCCGATGACGTGCAGCCGCGACCGCTCCAGGCCCAGGCTTTCAAGGGTGTCGGCCGCGATTTTCGAGTCCGCGGTCACCGCCTCCGAAGGTTCGGATAAAGGCGTCCAGGGCCGGCCGTGAATCAGGCCGCTGGTCTCCAGCGCGAGCGCCCTGTAGCCGGGAAGCCGCAGAAACCGGTGGCCGTCCTGCCGCAGCAGCCAATGGGGATACATCCTGGCCACCACGCGGTTCAGTGCACCTACTTGCGCATCGTGGTCCGGCCGCGCTTTGGCATAGTCCGCGGTCTCCTGCAGCGAAAACATGGCGAAGGGCGCGATGAGGCGGGGGATGCCCAGCTTGCCGGCCGCGATCAGCAAAAAAGACAGGTCACTGCCGACGCCGTCCTGGCCCACGACCAGCAGCGAGGGCTTGCGCGCTTCGAGGATGCGCGAGAGTTCCTGGTAGCGATGGCGAAAGCGGCGGGCATCGCGCGAAAAATTCGCGGCTTCCCGGCCCAGGTTTCTGGCCGCCCGAAAGGCCTCCACGGCAAAACTGCCGGCCATGAACAGCGGAATCAAGGCCATCGACAACAGCGATCGCCCCGTGGAACGGCTAGGACTGCCTTCAGGCAATTGCGCGGGCGCGCTGGCTATGGCCACCGCCACGCGGGCGGGAGCCATGGGAGCCTCGGCGGGGGCGGGGCCTTCCTGCAAACGGCCGTCCGCGTCCATCCATTGAAAGCCGCGCGCGATCACTTCCGCGCTGTCGGCCGCCAGCCGGCGGTAGCTGCGCTTGGCAAAGAAAAACAGGGGCGGGGCGACCAGGGAATTCCGTCCGGCCTCCGCGATCCGGAGCAGTTCGGGAAACTCTCCGTACTCCAGTACCGCGAAAAGCGCCTGTGATGGAGGCTGCTGCGCCATGAAGCTCAGGGAGCGCCGTGCTTGCGCAGCACGATGATTTCCCGCTGCCAGAACAGCGGGGCGGTCAGGCGCTCGATTTTCAGCAGCATCGGGTCGGAGACCATGCCGCCGCGCGGGCCGGTAAGGAAGCGGAAGACCCGGAGGTAAATTTTCGCCCGCGTCAGCGCGGCATCCAGGCGGACCCGGGTGAGCACGGAGGCATCCAGCTGCTTCAGCACCGCAGCGAGGTCGTCGCCGTCCAGGATCATTTTTTGCCCCTTGACCACGGTCAGGGTCGGCCTGCGCCCGTAGTCGAACACCATGAGCCCGCCGGGGCGCACGATACGCAGCATTTCCGGGAGGATTTTCGCCAGCCCGCCGATGCCCGAGAGGCTGCGCAGGCACATCACGTTGTCGTAGGCGCCGGTTTCCACCGGGATGCCGGCCGTCAGGTCGCCGGTCTGCAGCTGCGCCGCGGGGTACTTCTGCCGCACGTGCTCCACAAATTCGCCGGAAAGGTCCATGCCGTCGTAGCGCGTGACCCCGGGCATCCTGCCGATCAGCCGGCCTATGCCGATGGTGCAGTCGAACAGGCTGCCCTTGAGCAGGGGGGCGAGTGTCTGCACCTCGATTTCATCGCGCAGCACGTCGATCCGGTTGCCGAGTTTGCGCTCATACCTCGCGACGGCGTCGGCGCCCTGGTGCAACTGGGCGTACTTTGCGCGGGAGGCTGAAATATCGTTGTCGTTCATGGGGAGCAGTCAGGCTTTCGCGTAGGGCAATTGGTAATGGTGTTTGTGCTGGCCGACCGGCTGGCCCGCGGCCATGGCCGCCCGCATGCGGGCCGGCATGTCGATGACCTTCAGGCCCGCGGCATTGCACTGCGCAATGACTTCCGGCGAATACCGGGCTTCGGACCACATGGCCAGCCGCTCGGAGCGGTTCAAAAGGTATTCGCAGTGGCGCGCCAGGTGCTGGTCGTCCAGCGCGTAAGAGATCCAGAATCCGGTTCTTTCCACGGGAGGAAACGGTGCCTGCATGAACTCGGGCAACCTTTTCTGCAGGTAAGGCCCCAGGGGCAGGCCCGGGAAACCGCGGATGCAACGGCCCAGGCCGGCGTGCTGGATGCGCATGCTCCACACCCCCGCGTCGCCGATGCCGGTGTTCAGGTAGCGGTCATGCAGATGGGCTTTCCAGCCGCGCAGCACGCGGTTGTGCGAGTCGCGCCTGACGATCAGCCCGCCCGAGCTGGAAGAGTGGTCCTGCAGGTACAGGCCGAATCGCACCAGGGAATAACGGCCTTTCCAGTCCGGGGCATCGAGGTCGGAGCGGTCCGTGTTGTCCCTGTGCCATCCGCCGACGTCCTTGCCGGGGGTGTAGCCATGGCCCACGACGGCGTAACCGCCGTCCCCGTAATAGGCAAGGTTGTCGCCACCCAAAAGCTTTTTGGCGACCTGGATAAAACGCTCGTCATGGACCCAGTGCTGCAAGTGAGGGTCGGCAAGCGCGTCCACCACCGGCTCCCCGCCTTGCTCGCGGCCCTTGAGGGAGGCGAACACGTTCTCCCGCATCGTGGCGAACTCCTGGGCGGAGAACATGTTCTTGAGGATCAGGTAGCCATCGCGCCAGAACTTGTCGTTATCTACATTGAATTTCAACATCGCAGGCGGCTTTCAGGTAACGCTGGAACGGGTGGTTGGGGGGAATGTGTATTTTAAAGCGCGCGGCGTGGGGCTCAATGGACAGCCGGAGTCCAAAAGGCCGTCCAGTATCCCTCATTTGCCTCGGCGAACCCTCCCGTGGTGACCGTGCCGTTTGAGCCCCCTATCGGGTGTATTCGCTGCCCCCGTGCGGCTTGGTGGCTAAGGTCGGCTGGGGTTTTTGCCTTGAGAGAAGGCTAGCACCCGCTCAAATGCGGCGGGAAAGAGGAACATGTCGCTCATGAAGTCCTCAGCCCCTACGCCAGGGACCTTGTAGGACCCATACAGTTTGGCCCCGGCCTGTTCCGCGAGCGCCGTGCTTGCGGTCTGTGTCGTCTGCAGGGCAAGACACATGGCGGGAACTTCGCATTCAAAAACCCTCGGGTGGTAGGGCGCCAGTACGAACGACACGGAAACACCGCTCGAAGAAGCTTTCTTCATGAGTTTCCGGAAATCTTCCAGGGCAGCCTCGCTGGGAGGTCCTGGAAGCAGCTTGTAGGAGAGGTGCCTGGCATCCCAGGTTCGCAGCATTTTTTGCCGGTATTCCAGGGAGTACTCATGGCTCCCATCGGCCAGGGTTGCGGCCTCATGGTTATTTCTGGATTCGGCCGGCATGACCCGGTACTCTTTGACGGGAGCGCTTGGGCGGCTCCTGAGGTTCTTCAAAGCGTAAGTGGGATCTATGAGCTTGCCTTTTTCGGGCTGAACCGCGCAATCCGCCCGTTGCAGGGAGAAAAAACGCACCGCGTTGCAGTACTCCTCTCCCAGTTCGTAAAAACGATCATCCGCCCCGGGCTGGAATGTCCAGTGGTCAATATTGATGAACAGGTGCTTTGACTGATGGGTGATCGCAAGGTGGGCATAGATGAGGATGTCCTCGAAGGACCCACCCGACACCCCCAGATTGACGGGTTGACGGCATTCCGGGGCAACCAGCCTGATGGCCTTGGCCTGGAGGGTCATGGCGCGGCTTGAGCCGATCACATGGCAATCTCCGCGCCCCGCCACCACGAGTGCGCGCTTGATCAGTCGCTCATCCCCGACAGCCACCAGCCCGCCCTCGGAAGCAAACAGCTTCTTCGCATAGTCGTCGGCTCTGTCGGCGGTTTTTTTGGGAATCCCGGACGTGAAGCGCCCGTCGGTATCAATGGTGGAATTGATGCCAGCTATGGCAAAAAGGGCAACACCTATGCCTGCGAGAAGCGCCAGTACGATTTTCAACATCACTTGGACCGCATCAGTGCTTTTGCCGACAGCAGCTGCCGCTCGATGCACGGCTCGCGGGGATGGATGTCGTCATAAAACTCGTTTTGCCGGCAGTTGGCCGCGGCGGGATCGTAGGAGCCGCGTACCTCGATTCCCAGGGAGTCAGCCTTTGTGCGGATCTTTTCCTCCAGGTGCTGCATGGCCGGAACGTGGCGTATCAGCTGTGGATACATCTCCGGGTGATAAGCCGGCAAGTAAATGACGACATTCTCTTTTCCCTTCTCTTTGAGGTGGGCCATCAGGGCCCAGAACATCGTCCAGTACCTTTCGTCTATCTCTTCAAATTTGTTCAAGGCGTAGAGCGGGGGCTGGCTCCGTTTTTTGACGTAGGCGGAAGTCTCTTCCGGTGTTCTCGATGCAAACTTGAGGTTGTACATGCGCGAGCCATCGGACCGAATCGTGTCGCGCAGGGGGTCCGGCGAGGTTTCCGTCTTTTCGCTGTAGTCAAAGCGTCCGTGGCGTATCCGGTTCAGCAAGCCCAAGGCAGAGGTCTTGCTGTACTCGAAATTCATGAGCTGGCGCCAGCGTACGTTGCGCGAGCAGCGCAGGCCGCTGGAAAGGTTTGGCTGCCCGATGGATCCAAGGCCGTTGCGGTAGTCGTCGCAGACACTCAGCCATCGATCCTGGTCGGAATTTGCATTGAATATCCATGGATCGGCGCCCACGATGAACTTCTTGCCGGGCCAGCCCGAGACCATCTGGCTGATGGCAACGTGATCTTCGATGCTTGCGCCCGAGACCGAGAGGTTGAGCACCGGCTTGCCCAGCATCTCGGAACTGATCTGCATCGACCGCGAAGAGCCCAGGACTATCCATTCCGGCTCGGTCAAGGGTGCTTTTTCGGTCCGCATCTTCTGAAGAATGCGTTCGTCGTAGTTGGACATGCCTACGACGTATTTTCCTTGTCCCAGGATCTTCGCCATGCCCCGTTCGTATTGGTGGCCCCAATCGAACAATTTGGCAGGGTCGACGTAGAGATTGACCGCCGCGGTGGCCAGCACCATGAACGCCGTTGTTCCAGCCGCGCGAATGAGAAACCGTGTGTTGAACATGCGCTGGGGGCTCAAAATTGAAAGTAGAGGAATTCTGATTTTTTATCAAGCATCAGAAGACAGATCCACAGTGACAAGCCCACAAGCCAGGGTGTCGCCGAGCTCAGGGCCCGCGCGGTGCCCGATGTTGCCGGAGCGGAGAGTTTGCTGACTATTTCGTTGCTGTTGGGAAGGCCCCAGACCATCGCCAGCCCTGTCGCGATCCAGAGGGTGTTGCTGAAATTCGAGACCGTCGCCGATCCGCTTCCAAGCCCGAACATGGCCGAAAGAACCGTCAGGGCCGAGCTCAGGTCCTGCGCCCTGAAAAACACCCAGGCAATGGCGACCAGGGCGAAAACGAACAAGCGCTGCAGCGCCGCCAGCAGCGGGCCCTCAAGGAGGTGAAGGACATGGCGGAGCTTGGCTGCCAGCAGGTGGTTCGCGATCAAATACGTGCCGTGCAACGCTCCCCAGACAAGAAAAGTCCAGTTCGCCCCGTGCCACAGGCCGCCCAGCAGCATGGTGATGCCCAGATTGAGGTAGCGCCTGAATTCTCCGTGCCGGTTGCCGCCGAGAGGGATGTACAGATAGTCGCGAAGGAACTCCGACAGCGTGATGTGCCATCGCCTCCAGAAGTCGATGATCGAACGGGATTTGTAGGGGGAGTTGAAATTGATCGGGAGTTCGATGCCAAAACATCGGGATGCACCGACCGCCATGTCCGAATATGCTGAGAAATCGAAATAGAGCTGGAGCGTATAAGCCAGTGCTCCGCACCAGGCGTCGGCGGCCGAGATTGAAGACCCGGATGCCGCCATCTCGAATACCGGGGTGGCATAGAGGCTGAAATTGTCTGCAAGGAAAATTTTCTTGACGAGCCCGATCACGAACAAAGTCATTCCGCTGGCGAAGGTTTCGCTGTTGACGCGGAAGGCCAAGCCCGCGTCGAACTGCGACATGACCTGCTTGTGATGGATCAGCGGCCCGGCAATCAGGTGGGGAAAGTAGGTCACAAACAGCGCATAGCGGACAAAACTTTTCTCGTTGGCCAGCTTGCGGTAGGTGTCCGTGAGAAAGGCTATTTGCGTGAAGGTGAAAAATGAGATGCCCAGGGGCAAGGCGACGGAAGCGCTTGGCCAGTGCAGGCCGGTTTTTGCCAGCTCATGAACAAAGAAGTTCCAGTATTTGTAGTACCCCAGCAGCGAGAGATTGGCCGTGATGCCCGCCACCAGCAGGAGCAGGCGCATCCTGTCGGCCTTGCTGCGGCTGATGAAAAATCCGATGACAAAATTGGCTGAAAAAGACGCCACCACGAGCAACAGATATCGCTTGTCCCACCACCCGTAGAAGGCAAGCGAGGCAATGGTCAGCCAGACCAAGGCGAACTGCAAATTGCGATTCAGGCTTGCCCGGAAAACAAGAAACACCAACGGAAAGAAGATGAGGATGAATCCGTAGCTATTGAAGAGCATGGGTCTTGGACCGCTGTATAGAGCAAATCAGGCTTGCTCTATGGGTGGAAAAAGCTAAAGGATTTAGCCCGTGATGGGATGCGCTGGATGTTCAGGTCCTGGTCCGGGCGGCGTTGCATGGGTGGATGTCGCGCTTAAGCCGGCGTGAAACAAAACACCTTCGCCGCCCCCCTATGCCCCGCGGTGGAGGCATAAAGCCTCTCGCCATCGGTGCACAGCCGGTAAACCCACCAGCCTCCCTCGCCGGGACCGGGATGGCCCAGTTCGGGCGGGCCGACCGGCCGCCAGCCATGCGTGCCGTCCAGCATCCAGATTTGCGCGGGGCGGCGCGTGCCGTGCCCGGTGGCCACCACCAGGCGGCCCTTGTAAACAATGGCGTCGTTCATGATGAGCGATTCGGCCATCAGGGCGGGGGTTGCGCCGACCGCCAGCGGCCCCCAGCGCTCGCCGTCGAACAGCCACACGCTGGAGGCGCCCTTGGGCGTGTCTTCGGGCCGCGACACGGTGGCCACCAGGCTCTCGCCGAACACGCCCAGGCTGAGCACAAAAGGCAGGCCTTCGCGTGCCCAACTGCCGCGGATGCCGGCGCCGCCGACTTTTTCCCAGGAGGTCCCGTCATAACGCCAGACGGCGCTGGCCGGGCCCGTCAGCCTGCCCGTGCCGGTGCCGGCGTACAGCATGCCCTTGAAGGCGACCAGGCCGTAAATGGTGCGCGCCCCCGCGCCCCAGCCGCCCTCGGGGTCCGGCAG
>JAUKPQ010017192.1:0-12221 GCA_032273045.1 Chloridella minuta
AAAAATTTCTATTTCCCAAACTTTTCTCTATATTCAATTTCCATTTACTCTTCCCTTTCCATTTTTTTTAATTTGTAATTTACTTTTTTTTATAAAATAATATAGTCATAAAATTTATAATTAAATATAGAAATATGATTAGTAAGTATCATAAGGTTAAAAATACAATATCAGTACTCTTACGACTAGCGGGAGTACTCTAGACCACTCTGCACCACTCTAAGCCAATTTATCTTCCAAATCCCCTATAGAATGAAGGAACCCCCATGCCCAAGTCCTTTAATGACTAGGAGAGTGGAGGCCCAGACCCTTTTACGTCGCAACAAGAGGGTTCACTCAGCACCAAGGGTGGGTCGCCTTTTAACTGGACCTGGCCCACAACGACCAAGAAGCCATTCTCAACATGGTAGCTCTCAATACCTATGGACTCTGCAAACTGGAACAAGGGAATCTTCAATTGGAAGGCATTGTCATTCACTCTTAGAAAGGCTGTGAGTGTATTACAGACTACCCGGACTATTTTCATCTAAAGCGGATGCACATAATTAATTTAGATGGTCTGGGTAAATGATGGATATCGTGTTAGACTCTTTAAACGGCCGTCCAATACGGGTAAAGTATATAGTTCTCCGTATCTTGTTAGTTGCCGTCGTGATGGTATTCAACTCTTTCAAAGAAGCTTCATTGACTACCCCACAGCGGTTACGTTTGCACACTGGTGTGTCGAGAACTTTGATTCCTTGACACCTTGTAGGAGGCCATGGAATGAGCGACACCTTTTAGACCCTATAGTGAATTCCTATGCACAAACGTTTTCTATAAAAAATTGAATCCTATTAGAATGACTAGTATGTTAATGGATGATGAGGACCTATTGGCTTTAGAGCTGAACAACTTCTTCACTGGCTTTCTTTTGCTGATAATCTTTATAGCATTCCATTTCGGCTTTCATGCAATCTGCCTTGGCCTTTTCTACTAGCCTCATATACTTCTTGTCAGCCTCTCTCTTGCGACGAGCCATCTCTGCAGGGGAAGGCTTTCTCTTTGGAACCTTTGGAACTTCAGACTCCATGTCTTACTAGATATGGAAATTGAAGTTAGAATCAAATTTTATTTGTGGAAGCCCATGAGCGTCTTCATGAACTGAGCCTGCTTACGAGTTGTTTCGTCATACAGCTCAGGATTATCCAGCACTTCGCGCATGAAGCGAGTTGTCTTGTAGCCCATGGACTTTGCCTTCTTGGTGAACGCGCCCTTTTTGAACCCAGGAGCTTCTGTGACATTTTGAATCCATTTGCCATTGGGATTGAGCGAGCGCATGCGAGCCTGGTTAATGATATTCATCCTCTATTCGGATAGAGAGATTATTTTATTTATTGATGAAGCATGCGCCTCATTGCACTGAATGAGAAGGGAGCACGGCCCTCGACGGCTTTTACATCGGGTGTGTGCTTGACACGCGCGCCTGTCGTCTTGGCAGGGGGATTGGGGTCCTCATGGTTGCTGAGGGGCACTTCCTTCTTGTCCACCTTTAGCATCTTCTTGATGGACTCCTTCTGCCCAGGGTACTGAGCAGGGATGACACTATTGCCGGTGGCCTCATTGAGTAGCTCGTCATTGACATTGACCTTTGTGGGCTTGCCAGTGGAGCTGAGGCCCTTCTTGGGCGGAGCGACGGGGACGGCCTCAGCATCTTTGACGATATCCTTTTTGGACTCGACCTCTTTGCCTTCGCCAGGGAGATTGGGAACGTCAATGGGAGTCGTCTTCGTGATGGCCGGGTCAACAGGTTTCGCTCCGACGGCATTGACAGCGTCGCGAGGAGCGCCATCAATGGGGGCAATTTTCTCATTGGCTGCAGGAGCGGAGGCGGGATTGTCTATAGCGCCATCACTATTCTTATCCTTGGGCTTACGAGCTTTGCGAGGCTTCGGGTCGGGAAGACCCTTGGCCTTGGCTTCTTCACGTGCAGCGCGAATCTTGGCGCGACCGGCCTTGAGGCGTTCGAGCAGTGCCTGCTTCTTGTCTTCGGGGAGCGGAGCCATGTTATAATTAAATAATAGATTATTATTTTAATAATGCCAAGAATTCGGCCTTGGACATTCCTCTTTTGACTTCGCCAGTGAGCGTCTTGCCTCTCAGGTCCATATTGGTTGGGGTGGTAGGAAATACCATGGGCTGTCGGTCCATGTGGGCCTTGAAAGCCTCGCGGTTTGCGTCAATCGCAAGCCAGTCATGTTTGCTCACAGCTTTTGGTGCCGTATTATCCATCATGCGTTCGCGAAAGGGGGCCAATTCATGTAGGTGTTTCACTCTGCCCAAGGGGACAGGCTTGGTATTGATGGTGTTTTCATGGAAATGCACTCCGGACTGCTTCATGAGCTCTATGATTTGCTTGTGCTCATGGGAGCCTGGGACTACGGGAGCTTCAGGACTCACTATAGCTTTTGCCTGGAAGAATGTCAGGGGCATCTATTATTGGAATTAGAATTTAATCAAATGATACACAGAAATTGGTATGGAGCTTCTCTATGATTATCAACTTCATTTTGGCCTTCAATGGTGGAAAGGCAGATGACTGGCCAATGATTGGTTCGATGACTGGTTTATTGGCTTTATTGCGATGGTAGCGTGCTCTTTGATGTATCCTATGCTTCTCTTTTGCATACTCGGTTTTGCGCCATTCCTTAGCGTATTCCTTTTTCGTCTGCCCAGGCCTTTTGTAATTGTATAATGGCATTAGCAAGTCATAGTAGTGTCGTTCCCATTTCAATCCTTCTTCGTCGGGAACTTCATCAAGTAGGACAATTTCCCAATCTATATATTTGGGAATATACTTTGAACAAGTCGTATTGCCTTTGTTTTTGTGTGTGTGTGCTCTATCTTTTAGACTAATTTTTGTCTTTCCGACATACAATACGAGCTGGCCAGACATCAAAGCATAAATTCTCATTAGAACAATCCTGCATTAATCATAGAAATTACATCGACAATTTTATCGTAATGGATGGGGCCATTGGCAACATCGCCACCGCAATTGAGTAGAACACAATCATCTTTGCTGTACCCATGTCCATTGAATGACACATGCTTGTAGAGAAGGCTGGCATTGTGTGGGAGCTCGTGGACGGCTCGGTTGAAGAAGGGCTGGTCGAGGGAGTAATACCCAGCATCCCTATAGTATTTAGCGACACGATGGAATAGGGCATCTTGGAATATGGGACTAGTGATAATGAAGATGCCGGAGGTGAAGCCCAGGCCCACCCCACCCAGCTCAATGTAGTGCTGGTTGACCATGGCGGGCATGTCAGCACCATAGTTGGGGTCGTTCAGCTTGCCCTCTACACAGGCATAAATCTTATCGGGTTCTGTTTGATTGGCAATCATCTTTAGGGACTTCATGACGAGCACATCGATATCAAGATACATATAGACATCCTTTTCATATTGTTGGGGCTGGTAGCGGATGCGCATTCCTTCCATTAGTGTGGCAGGTGCCGGAAATATCTTGAAGCTGTAGGGGCATTGGAGTTTGCTGAGGAGTGCTCCCAGACAGCCGGGAGTTTTCTTGATGTGCTCAATGGTGCGCTGGTCGATGGAGATGACTAGCATATCCTCTTTTGATAGCCCGCCGTTTTGAATGAGCTTGGAGAGCCACATGTTGAAGATGGGGATGTATTTATTCTCACTGCAAGGTTTGTCGGCGAGAGTAAATAGCACACAGGAAAGGAATAGGGATTTCATTCTACTATTGGGACAAGATTCTTTTTAGACCCTGGGGCGCGCCGGCCCTCAGACAGCTACCTGAGGCTTTTTTTAGCGCGATGGAAAATGTGGCGCATTTTTTAGATTCCGTACGGCGTTGTAGTCGCAGAGGCATATTGAGGCACTCCTTCCACATAAACGACGGAGTTTGTTGTGTTTCTGATGGCCAAGTATCCTGGGGTTAGGGTTTGGTCAAGGACATTGTATAGCTCGCTGTTGGGTAATCCTATCCAGCCCAGATTGGTTTTAACATTTGTCTTACTGGTAGAGAGGTTGTTGATAAAAAAGGAAAGGGATGTTGTGGTAGGTGGTGAGCCGTCTTTAGCGAATCCCCAGGCTATGTTGGCGGTGGATACTATACTATCTGCCGATAATACAATATGGGGGTTTACTTGTGCAAAGCCTATTGATGATGCACTATATCTTCTTAGAGTATCTGACAGACCACCTGCAGAGCCGATGCTTAATGATGCTTTTATGTAGAGGCTTGAGAGGGGTGCTATTTGAAATGAACCGAATCCACCAGCTCCATTAGTAGTGTCGAGTGTCATTACGAGATTACCTGATACTGACGGGAGCGCAATAAAGTTGTTGATGGTGCTTACAGAGATTGTTGGAGTAGATACATTACCTGTTATTAAACCTGATATATTACCGCCAGTAATGTTTTGACTGCTGATGGTGTTTGCGACCATATTCGTAGTGGAGATGGTGCTGGTGATGATTTGACCAGCTGGGGGGCTTAACCCGTCAGGTGCGTACGTGAAAAAGTTACCGGCAGTTATGTAAGCAGTCTGTGGATTATTGAGTTGACCAAATGCCCAGAAGGTGCTTCCCGCGTATGCTGGGGCTACTCCTTGTTCCATATTTAAATACAGCTTGTTCGCTGCACTATTACCAATTTGGAAGTCATCAGATAAGATGTTCACACCGCCTCCCAATCCCATATCCCCTACTATTCTTGCACCCGAGCCAGCCAAGGTGATGGAAGATGTGTATATGGAGGGTGAAGATACATTGCCGGTGATGAGCGACCCGGCAGGCGCCTCTTGCCCTGGTAAGTATGTCGTAATATAGGCCTGGCTGGGTGTTCCAACCGGTACGGCATCCCTTATAAACATAGAACTCGTAAACCTCGACCTGCCTGTGGGGAAGACGAACATGAGAGTGGAGGCGAGTGTTGAGCCGGCTGTGATAGTAAATGCACTGCCACCTGGTGAGCCCACTTCTGGTATTGCTATCTGCATAGTGCCTGAGTTGGCGAAGATATTTCCGTTAGTGCGATTTAGTGCAGTATCAAATAGTGTAATAGGGGCGCCCGACATATTCAGACCGCCATTTACAAACACACTAGATAAGAAGAGTGTTGATTGGAGCGAAACTGAGCCGACTGGTGGGGGGTATACCTGGCCGTTGATGAAAAGCACATTGTTGATATTGACGGCGGAGAGGTTGGAGGTAATGACCGGTAATCCTCCTGTATTTGTGATACCGGCAGTTGTCACTAATGTCGATGCAGTTAGCAGACCTGTTACACTTACTGACGACATGCTACTGATACGTACGTTGTTAATGGAATTGGTGGTTGCCCCAGTTACATTAAGACCACCATTTACATTTATGGTGGAGGCGAACATGGTAGAGGGTGTCGCGCCTGTAATACCACTCTGAGGGGGATAGGGCTGGTTGTTGATGAAGTTGGTGAAGAAGGAGCTCACAACTCCTGTTGAGATAGTGGCGACTTGCTGGACATTTAGGTTTTGTATAGTCATGAGAGGGGCAGTGAGGTTCTGTGTGGCTTGGATGACACGGCCTGTGACTACATCGCCTTGGATTGTGTTAGATGCTGTTAGGGTGTTGGCAGTTATACCAAACGCTTGGACATTGGACATGGTTGTAAAGCCTTGGACATTTAAGGCACCTACTATTCTGGCAGAGGCTATGGTAGATATATTCATAGTAGATGCGCCCAGCGTCACAAAGTTCGCAACTGCATTTGGATTCTCTGTAATTACATCACCGCCTGTTCCGAAACCGAACATGCTCCCAAGAACGAGTCTTGAACCAGGAGCAAGCACACCAAGAGATCCCAAAACCTCACAAGTGCTAAAAAAACCAAAATTAGCGCCTATTGAGCCGGTTGTAATACCATTACCTCCTATCAAGGTTGATGGCTGACCAAAATTCCCTTTTATGATGAGGGTGGATACATTTATAGTAGATGCGCCCAGCCTCGCAAAGTTCGCAACTGCATTTGAATTATTTGTAACTATATTACCGCCCTGCCCTACATCCCCGAGAGCGATTCTTGCACCAGAACCAACCACATTAAGATTTTGAACATTCATAGTGCTAAAATCACCTTGAAGAGCGAGCACTCTTGAGGTTGTAATACCTTGATATCCTATGATGGTAGATGGGAGAGGCGTAGCACCTTGAGCACCCGGCCAACCAAAAGTATCAAATAAATTACTGCTCCCTGCAAAACTCCCACTTAGTCTGATAGTAGATGCGTTCAAGGTATTTGTGCTGAGATTTGCGAATTGTGCGATTGATGTTGGGTTGGGTGTCGCTACATTACCTCCGCCCGACCCAAGAACCCCCAGATTTAGGATTGAATTGGAACCAACTAAACTAAGAGCATTATACGAACCAGCAAGACCGGCTATTAGAGGGGTCTGTATACCATTTTGGTTTATGATGGTTGATGGAAGACCTGGAGCGCCCGGCCAACCAAAAGTGGCTGACGAATTCCCCCCTGCAAAATTCCCATTTACATTTACGCTCGAGAGAAAGATGGTGGAGGGCAATTGAAGTCCAAAGTTAGGTGGGGGGTAGGGCTGTCCGTTCAGAGTGGATACATTCATGGTGGAGATGGAGCCACCTCTTGAGGTTATCGAAGAGGTGGTCAGAGTAGATGTATTGGTTGTCACAAAATTCGCCGTTGCAGACGCATTGCTCGTTTGAATATCGCCCAATAGGTTCATGTTATTGGTGTTAAAGGTGTTGAGTGATGTGAGGAGGCCTGATGCCTGGACTATGGCACCTACTATAGTGCCTGTGGCTGATACATTTGTTGCAAAGATGTTCGTGGTCGACATGTTTCCACTATTTGATATATCGCCTTTGGCTGATATGTTTCCGTCGGCGACTATAGTGGATACAGCAAGTGTAGATGGTAGGTTGAAGCCAGGAGGAGGGTATGTGGCACCATTGATGGATGACACACTGAAAGATGATATAGCACCGCTCGGGGCGATTACATTGTTTGTATTGACTCTTAAAGCGGTGATAGTAGATGCGTTCAAGATAGGAGTGGATAGCCAATTGGAGCTAGTGATGAAATTGCCGGATACGCCGTTAGTGCCTACGAGAGTATTGAAAACTCCGCTCAGTCCGACTATCTGCCTGGCCTGTGTGTCGCCTGTGATGTTTAGGGTGGATGTGGTGACGGCGGGTGTCGATACCCAATTCGAGCCAGTGATGAAAGAGCCATTGATGGTGTTAGAGCCAGTGAGCGAATTGAAATTTCCACTCAGCCCGAAAATTTGTTGGCCGAATAGGTCGCTTGACATGGTCAAGGTGCGTGCTGAGGTATTGGGCAAGATGGTGGAGGTTTGTCCCAGTATGCTCTGAAACCCTGGGGAGCCCCATGTCAGGACGGCATTGGGATTGACGGCTGTTAGATTACCCGTCATGGAGATAGATGACAGGCAGGGAGCGCCACTTATTGAGCTTACGGCTATCGTGCTGATTTCGGCAGATTTAGAAATTATCGTGGAGGCGTTGAGTGTCGATATGGTGAAGGAGGGTAGTGTGGGTGAGCCTTGGATGACGGGAACCCATTGGCCAAAGCTTTGGATGGATGACACGCTGTTGTTGATGTATAGAGGGTCAGAAACGGAGCGGGCACAATAGGCACCTGCAGGGATAGTGATGGTCGTGGAGGTTTCCAGAGCAGGTGTTGTCCCGGGACTGGCGGAGTTCGTGTCGAAGAAGATGGACGTAGTTGCACTACCGAGTGTGGAGAACTGGAGTTGTGTCGTGCCATTGATGGTTTGAAAGACACTGGGATTGGCACCACCGCTAGTGCGTCCGGTAATCATTGCTACTGCACCTGTGGCGAGGCCGGAGGCTCCCAGTACTACTCCCAATCCTTGACTCGCTGCACCGCCCACCAGTCCTTGGATGACATTACCGAGGCCTAGATTGATATTGGGATTGATAGCGACATTGCCGAACAGCGATAGGGTGCTCACGAGGTTGAATGTTATGTCGCCGGTCAGGGATGATAGGAGTGTGACATCGATTCTACTAGCTCCGAAATTGCCGGCGATGAGGGAGGATATGTTGGCTGTACTCATATTTGCGGTTCTGATGCTGAATGAGGACGCATAGCCGTCATTGGTGGATAGATAGTTGGTGGAGATGTTGCCCGCCCAGAGCTCTTTTGTGACAACATAATTGGTTGAAACTTCATTGCCATATATGATGTCAGTCGCTTCAACATAATTAGTATATATGATGGGTGTCGACATGTAGATGCTGGCGGTATAGGAGTTTGCTGAGCCGGATGTGGTGGATACGACAGTATCCGCGAACAGAGTACTTACCTTTAGAGATGACACTGCGAGTGCACCATTGGCGATATTGATTCTCATGTCGCCATTTGGAATACCATCTATATAGGCTACGGCTGGCGACCCTATAGTTTGGTTGCCGAAGATTTGTAGCCCGGCGACGGCAATGTCGTCATAGGTGGTCCCATTATCTTTTAGGGCTGTGATATACTCTCCGTCGACGGGTTTGGTTGGGACATCTACGGAATTGTTCATGACGAGATATTCGACGGGGGCATTGATGTCGCTTAGTGGTCGTTGGAAGAGTAGAGGGGCGTTGAACTCTGTGCCCGAGGAGATGGTATGCCCGAGGAGAATATTGCCTTGGGGATTGACAGCAATCGTGCTGACCTCTAGGTCGACGGGATTGACTCCATTATTGAATTGCCATATTGGAACATCGGGATTGACATATACGCCCGTAAAGAGCAAATTTCCACCATTCGTTCCCGTGCTAATCGTCCAGTTATCATACGGGGTTTCCATTACTATAGGGGGTTTACATAATGTGCATATTTATCATGTTCCAATAATTTGCCCAGGTTGGAGCCGGGTCATGAACATATGACCATTTACTTGGTCCAGCACTATCCATTGATAATTTTCAGTCAGCTGTTTATAGAGCCGAATTTTTTCCGTCATCTTTAGTGTTGTGGGCAGATGGCCCTGTAGGAAATCTTTTATGTTCCGTTCAATTTCACTTGAACTATTCATGCGTCCGAGGAAAACATAGTTGATATTGGACCTGGCCATTTTGTTCATCATAGTGGCGACCTGAGCTGATATCATACAACTAATTCGCGAATTACGATAAATGGTAAGCAATCTCTTCATCTCCGGGTCCTCTCTCTTGTCGGGAACATCATCTATAATAACCATAAATTCATAGTTGTTTTTGGTTTCATGATTTATCTTGTACATATCCTTTAAAATTTCAGGATAGTAGAAGTCGCTATTGACACAGCGCTTCTTGAGGTAGTCGTATGCATCGGAATTGAGTGAATTGGACATGAGGACGGAAACATGGTCTTGGAAATGGCGTTTGAAAAAGTAATTTACCAATGTCGTTTTGCCACTTCTTGTGCTTCCAAGAAAAAGTAGAGAGCAACCGAATTTGGGGTCAGGTAGTTCTAATGAGCCAGCATTTAGAACCGGGATTTCGAGTCCGGCCACGTTTTGAACTACGGATTGTTGCATATATTCCCCCCGCTGGAACTCATCCTTCTTCCCCTTTTTATCATCAACGGAGGAGCGTTCATCATCTGAGGAGCTGTCCATTATCTAATAAGTAAAGATTATTTCTACTATTTAGAATGCCACACGCTGAAATCCCGACCGCCCTCAAGGAGTTCATGGACCACCGGAAGCACGTCAAGGACAAGGAAACGAGGCCGGAAGTGAAGAAGCGAATGGGACTTAGCGACCATAAGGGTAAGGCTGAGCTGGAGCAGGGGATACAAGGTATTATCGAAAAACGCCCAAAGAAAAAAGTCGTAATGGAGTTCTTTCACGAGCGTGTCAAGGACTTGACTGCAACGAAGATGAAGTGATTACATGGCGCCCTCAGGAAAGTTCCCGGCACCGAATGCGCCCTTTGAGTCCCGGGTGGCGGAGGCTGATACGCCCTCTACAGCCCGGCTGACCATACCTCTAGGAAGACCCCGGACAATTCCGTCCACGATAGCCGGGGATACCCTTTTGGGGAGTCCACCCACGATGCCGTCCATCAGCCCGGATGCCTTCTCGCCCTCAGCCTTGGTTGCCTTTTTGTCGTTGTCGAGGTGCTTGGATGTTTTCGGCATTTGCTTCTACACAAGTAAAATATTTTTTATTTCGAAAAATAAAATCTTTTCATTGAGTATAGAACCATGCAGAATGATTTGACTGAATCCGTTCAAGCGTCAATTCGCCCGGGCGAGATGGTTGACCTATACTATGCAGGTGAAACCAACACGCAGAAACAGGCCTACCCTTGTGTACCTAACACCCGCTTCGTACAACAGTTCACGAACTTGGGTGCTGGCTCCTCGCAGTTCGTGATTTCTCCCCAGGGTGGTGTGTCTGACATCATCCTCCAGTTCGCTCTCCCGGCTTCTACTGGCTCAAACTACACGAGCGCTGCACTGAGCTCCGGGTGGGGCTATGCCCTCATCAACCGCGTGTCGGTGCGCTACGGAAGCTCAGCGCAATTCTTCTGGTCTGGTGCTCAGATGTGGGCGGAGAACGTGCTCGACGCGGAGGTGAACCCTAAGGTGGATGCGTTGCTTCAGCTTGGTGGAAATGCAGCGACTGGCGCTGCATGCGGTGGTCAGCTCGCGAACGTGTACCTGAAGCTCCCTCACAACTCTTGCCGTGCGCAGGGCAAGCCTCTCCCCTTCCCTTCCGACCTGCTGGTACAGCCCATCGTAATCACTGTTGAGCTCTTCTCTCCCACGCAGATTCTGACGAACCAGGGCGCGTCTGCTCCCTACACGGCGGGTCCTACGGCGCTGGCGAGCGCCCAGCTCCAGGTGAAGCAGGAGATGCTGACGGACAGCTCTGACCTACTGGCGCGTCGCGTAGACATGAACACTCATGCCTACACTTTCCCGCTCATGTATTTTGCCCAACAGGAAACGAGCATCGCCGTGTCGAGCGACGGGTCGAACAGCTTAATCACGGCCAACTTAACTGGATTTAGGGCGGGGGAGGTGAAGCAGATTGTGATGTGGCTGACACCCTCTGGTGCAGGCCAGGGCACGGCGGGCTCCGGCAACTACCAGCCCCTGGCGTGGCAGGCGATGAGCGACATCCAGCTGACCTACAACGGCGAGATTTTCAACCGCTTCGACGCGGGCGGTTTCCAGCTGTGGAACACTGTTGAGGCGGAGAAGAGTCCCGTGGTGAACGGCCTTGTGCTCCAGACCTTTGGCTCCGTGGCCTCCACGACCCCGGTGGTGTACTATGTGCGCCTGGACCTGTCGCAGGTCAACCCGGGCTATGACCGCGAGTCTAAGCTGGTGCACGGCAAGCCGATTCTCAACGCCGTGGTACAAGTCCAATTCCGTGCTCCGGCTGCATCGACGGCATATACGCTCCGTGCCATGTACCTTTACAACGCGTCCCTGCTGTGTTCCCGCGGGTCGGCCGAGTATGTCTTCTGATACTCCCGGGATAAAAAATTGAACAACCTTTTATATTTCTAAATTTTAGAATGCCAAAAGGTCAGTATGAGCGTGAATCACTTGAAAGCCGTCTTCTGAAACAGATTGTGGTAAATGATACAACGGGCTGTTGGGTATTTCAAGGCGCAATAGATAAAGACGGATATGGTCAAATCTCCGATAAGTGTAAAACACGGCAAGTTCATCGCCGTATGTATGAAATCAAATATGGCACTATTCCCGATGGAATGATATGCGGACACTTGTGCGACGAGAAATACCCGGTCGATTGCAAACTTTATCGGAAGTGTTGCAATCCCGAACATTTAAAGCCGATGACGCACAAAGAAAATCTGGAAAGGGCATCTGCTCTTGGTAGATTACGCGCTACACCCGGCGCATTCACTTCGAATCAAACAGGAGGTGAGAATAATGTGAAAGCCAAACTGACGGGTGAAAAAGTAATAGAAATACGCAGAAAGGCATCTACGGCAGGATACGGCGATTTAGGCAGTCTTGCTACAGAGTATGGTATTCAATATCAAACTCTATATAAGATTGTCAAGGGGAAACTTTGGAACAAGCCACAATATTTTCCTCAATCTTAATAATGGAACTACCACAGCTTGATGATACTGCCTTTCGCGACCTATCAAAACATTTGAAAGGTGTCGGAGGGACTTACGGATTGAAG
>JAUKPQ010017203.1:0-12215 GCA_032273045.1 Chloridella minuta
CATCACAACTGCAAGACCAGTAAACAAAAGGAAAATAGAACATGACAAGATTAAAAATCGCAGTAGCGGCGATCTCTAAAAACGAGGCTCAGTTCGTCAAACGATTCTGTGATTCGGCAAAAGATGCAGACTTGATCTCAATTGCGGACACAGGCTCTGATGACGATACTGTCAAACTAGCCAAGGAATGTGGTGCAGATGTGCATGAAATCTGTATTAGCCCTTGGCGCTTTGACCTAGCCCGTAATGCTGGCCTAGCATTGATTCCTAAAGACTATGACGTAATCATTAGCCTTGACTTAGATGAGGTGCTAGAAGAAGGCTGGCGCGAGGAAATTGAACGGGTATGGATTAAAGGTCAGACTACGCGATTGCGTTACAAGTTTGATTGGGGTTGCGGGATTGCTTTCTTTTACGAAAAGATTTTTGCCAAGCATGGATATAGATTCCATCACCCAGTGCATGAATATCCCAAGCCAGATGATCGCATTCAAGAGATTTATGCTCATACGGATATGTTGCTGGTCACGCATTTGCCAGACAACACAAAGAGCCGTGGTCAATATATGCCATTGCTTGAGTTGGCTATCAAAGAAGACCCACGTTGCCCACGCAATGCCTTCTATCACGCTCGCGAACTAACCTTTTATTGCCGTTGGGATGAGGCCATCATGTACTTGAACAAGTACCTTGAGATGCCAGAAGCCACTTGGCAAAACGAACGTTGCTATGCAATGCGGCTACTTGGTAAATCCTATGAACACCTTAATAACCACAATGAAGCAGAAAAGTGGTATCGCCTTGCTGCTGCTGAAGCGCCTAATACTCGTGAGCCTTGGGTTGAGTTGGCAATGCTTTCGTATCAGCGCCATGATTGGACTCAGTGTTATTTTGCGGCTTGCAAGGCGCTAGAGATCAAAGACAAAGCACTGGTCTACACAATGGACCCAAGCGTATGGACTGAAAAGCCACACGACCTTGCCAGCATTGGCGCTTGGCATCTTGGTTTGAAAGAAAGTGCTTTGTATCACATTGATGAAGCGTTAAAATTTGCACCCAATGACGCACGTTTGCTGTCAAATAAACAATTGATTCAAGGGGTGGATGATGGCAATGATCTCGGAAACGGAAGCGCGGTTGAACAGTCACGAGGCCGTTTGCGCTCAACGCTACGAACAAATTAACGCAAGGCTTAAACGTCTAGAAGGCATCATCATCAAAGCCTTTGGCATTTCTACGGTGGCAATGGCTGGCGTTATTTACGCTTCATTGACGCACCTAAAGTAATGTGGACCCTTTCAGCCTCCTTATGCTGGCACAGGGTGCGGTCAGTGCTATTAGGTCTGGCTGTGAAATGCTCCAGCAGGGTAGGGCAATCATTGATGAATTCAAAGGCGAGGCTGAAGGCGTTGTGGGTGAGGTCACGGCAACTGTTGACGAGTTGCGTGGCCTTTTTGATTGGGCTGTTGGACTTTGGAATAGCGTTGCTGGTCTATTTGGCGTATCGCCTAAAGAAGAAGTTAAGTTTACAACCCAAGAAAATAAGTTTACAACGCCAGCAAAAAAGTCTGTGGCGAAAAAGGCAAGTCAATCAGACCCAGACCCCGATGTTCTCCAAATGCAGATCGTGCATGAGGTCAGTCAGCAGTTGGGCAAGTTCTTTGACATTCAACAACAAATCCAAAACCACTACAAGAACCTAGAAGATACGTCATTACACGTTTATGAGGCTGGTCAAAACCATGCGATCAAAGCCATTGAGCGTGTAGAAGTTGAACTCCAATTGGAGGAGATGAGCAAGAAAATACGAGAAACAATGGTGTACGCACCAATGGAATTAAAAGATTTGTACACGCGATTTCTGTCGATGTACGGCAAGATAAAAGAAGAACAAGAGTTTGCCAGACAAGAACAGATAGCAGCAAAACGGTACAAGGAAACTCGTAAATGGCAACGTCACAATTCCAGAATAGAAATCGCGATGTGGGCCGTGGCTCTAATGTGGGTGCTACTAATCCTGTGGGGAATGATGCTTCAGGTGGCAACACTTTCTTCATCGTAGGTATGGTGTTCTTTGGCATTGTGTGCTTTATTACATTGCCAATATCGGTGTTTATCTTGATGGATGCAAAGAAGACAAACGCAAATTCACACGCAGCATTGGCTGAGACAAAGAAGATTCAGGCAGAGTTAAAACCAAAGAAAGAGGCAGACGATGAATGAACTACTTGCATTGCTTAAAACAGCAGCACCAGCCCTTGCTACGGCAGTGGGTGGTCCTTTGGGTGGCATGGCAATCAAAGCCATTGCTGACAAACTTGGAGTGCCAGCATCTATCACTGACGTAACGACTGCGCTGCAAGCCAACCCTGACCTTGCGCTCAAACTTAAAGAGATTGACACACGCGCATTTGAGGCTGAGACCAAAGCGGTATCTGAGCGTTGGCAATCAGACATGGCATCCGATTCTTGGCTGTCAAAGAACATCAGACCTATGACATTAATTGCCATCTTTGTAGCCTATTTCCTGTTCGCTAGTTTGAGCGCCATGAATATCAATGTGAACGAATCCTATGTAAAACTACTAGGTGAATGGGGCCAACTAATTATGTTGGCGTATTTCGGTGGTCGTACCGCTGAGAAAATTATGGAGAAACGGAAATGAGCGAATTCCAACGTGAGATTATTCATATTGCCAGAATGATGGCAGTGACTTTGTGCTTTGTTATCTTGACCATGACCATGAGCCTGTTGGGTGGTTTGTTTATGCCCAACAGCGTGATTGATAACAAGGATATTTTCCCAATCATTGCGCCAGCATTCAGCACCATCATTGGTGGCTTTATTGGCTGGTTGGCTGCTATCAAATTGAACAACGCATCTGAGGAATCAAATGACCAAACTAACTGAAAACTTTACCCTTGAAGAACTCACGCACACTGACCACCGTGAGTTTGACAACACACCAACAACGACTGAGAAGTGCATCATTGATGGCAAGGAAGTAATTGTGAATGCTTACGAGAATCTGCCACGCTTGGCTAAGTTTCTGGAAGAATTGAAGGTTGTGTTAGGCGGCAAACCAATCATGGTAAACAGCGCATTCCGTTCGCATGATGTGAACACTGCGGTGGGTTCTAAAGATACCAGCGATCACCGCCGTGGTTGTGCCGCTGATATTCGTGTGCCTGGCATGACCCCTGACGAGGTAACACGCGCCATCATTGCCAGTGATTTACCTTACCAGCAAGTCATTCGTGAGTTTGACCGCTGGACCCATGTGTCGATCACAACCAATGAAGGCGACACGCCTAAGAAATCCAAACTTATCATTGATAAGGCTGGAACTCGTCCTTTTGCGTAAGCATTAGGGTTGTAAGTTCTAGCAAGAATTCTTGGCTGATTCCGTACCTTTTTTCAAAACCTTTTGCTCCGAGGCCATGCACACCTGTGTTACCTCGGTGATGTTCAACACAAAGTCCAATGACGGGTGCGTTGTCACGTTTCCCACCATAACGGCGAATGTGGTGGATTTCGCAAGGAGTTTGTCCGAGTTTGAGAAAAAGGCAGAGGACACAGCCAAGATTCGCGACTTCACCATAATGCTTCTTTGTCTTTGAGTTCATTAAATGCGACCAGTTTTGATTGAGGAACCGAATAAAACGGACCGTTGCCAACATCTTTCTTGTTCTCATTTGACAAGAAAGACTTACGATCAATCCATCCGACAATTGCAACGTGAGAAAAATGAATTTCGGTTAAAACAAAAAAGTCACAAGGCTTATTTCCTGACCAATCGACAGCGTTAAGATTGCCTCCCGATGTAGTAGTGGATTTAACATCTATTGTTTTCCCACTATGTGTAATTAGGTCTGCACCAAATTTTCTGAATTCACAATTCAAATCAAAGTTTAAATTAAGAAACTTTGCAACAGCGTATTCTGTAAGAACGCCATTGATTGCCATTTCTTGACCATTTTGTTTTTTATTCTGTTTTTTCTCTGTGCCATGTTTGCTTGTAATTTCATTGCGTAACTTGCCAATATCATTACAAATTGCAATTTCACTTGGACTTAATTTGATTCCAATCATTGTGTGGACCTCACTTCGGAACGGGCTGATGATTCAAGGCTGCGCCACACAGCAATTTTTGCTTCTGCGGCTGACACCAAGATGCGTAGGGTTTCGTATTCGGCAATAGCGTCACGCATCTCAACAAGGTGTTGGATGTATTCGTCATGGGAATACGCATAGGTTTCTTTGGCTGATTCAGTTCGTTCGCTAGACGATGCCATGATGATGGCCTTAACCGTCTTGCGCTTTTCTTGCATATAGACCATCTGGCCTTTAAGTCTGCCAAGGTTCTCTGCGTTGTCACGCATGAAATCAAGGGCTTTAAATGGGCTGATTTCTTGTTCTGTCATGTGTTCTTTTCCTTTAGTTTTGCTTCAATTTCTAACAAAATATCACAAGTAACATAAGAACAAAAATAAACAAATTCTTCTTCTGTTAAATCAACCCACGCCACAGGCTCACCCTGCTCTTGCTTGGCATCTTCTGCAACTGCTTGACAGATAGCGTCCCAAATATCATCAGGCCAATCGTGCTTGGTTGTGTTGGCATACACCATTTTTATTGCTTTTATTGATGTTTTACTCATAGCAGTGCATCCTCTGTTTGTGCGCGTTGTTGCTGCGCGTATTCTTTGATTTGCTTGGCAGTCCAAGGTGTCGGTGGGAAGGTAGGGAAGGGCCACATATCAACCTTTCTTTTTTACTGTTGTGTTTTTGATACCAGCGCGGCTGTAATACATGAACTCAAGCGGCTTGGTTGAAACTCTTGTCTTGCTGATTCCTGACAAAGTGCCATGCAAAGGCTTTTGTTTGCGTGTCTCCTCAACGTAAGCAGACAGCGTTTGACCTGCTGCGGTTTGCTTGGATTCAAGGCGAATGGCTTTAAGGAACTCAGGCATATACGTCTTGACGTAATCGGGGTGAAAGGCGTTAATCATGCTGCTTTTCTTTCTGCGCGGATTTGATCGCGTGATTTGCCAAGGTTGAAGACGTTGTTCATGCGGTACAAGCCCATGCGTTTAGCGTCATAGCGGCGTTTATTTTCTTTGGGTGAGGCTTTGGGCTTAGCCACATCGTTGCCGCCTCCTAGGGCGTATACAGCCCTTGGGTAACGCCTTGCGCCTTCAGCGTCATAAATGTATCGGCATACATAGATTTGTTTTCCAACTCGCGGCAGGTTTTTGTTCATGCGCGACAAAATTGCTGAAATTAAATCCTTGCGTACACCAGCCGATTGCTCAAGTTCTGCGCGGGACTGTGGCCCATACTGTTCTAGGGCCATCCTTACGGCTTGGACTCTCACGCCGTACAACTTGTGGTTCGGGTTGATCTTTTCTCTTAATGGGGCTTGTGATGATTTCATTGGTTTTGAATGTGTGATAGTTGAAACAGGTTCGGGTTCTGTCTACTGTTCCGTTGGGTTTGATTCTTGTTGCATCAACGCTTGTTGCAGCGTTGCATTCTGGACATTTCATAATTCTTGGATAGTGATTCGGTACTGTTTGCCTTGCATATCCAGAACGTCAATTGTTTTGAGTGTGGTCTTCAATTCGCTATCCCAACCAAGGTCATATTGGACTTTGCCAACTTCATCAATCAGGTTGCGCTTGTCTAGCGACATAAGGTTTTCGCGTATCAAAAACGCTAGGTAATCACAGTAGGCTTGTTTCATGTTTAGTTCCTTTTTGAATGTGTAAAACTATCATACATCATAACTATGACAGTTTGTATTCTGATTCAGCCATGTGGCAAAAAATAGAGCATTCAATGTTTTGCTCTTTAGGGTAATCGCCTGCATCTGGTGGCAGTTCATCAAGATAAACCCGCTCGCCTTTTGATTTGGTAATGCTTGCGCCAATGTTTCTCTCAAGTTTTGCCATGCGTTCAAAGTGTTGCGGAAAATCCACACGAATCTTGTTCCAGTAACCAGCGCCACCTTTGACGCAACCAATGCAGTTATTGTTGTGATAGCCAAGGCGGTACATTGCAGGCAGTTCAATGTTGGCGTTTTGAAGCATTGCCAGACAATCTTCCTTAGACAGACCTTTATCAATTAACGGTGTACAAATGTCCACATCGTTGTTGGCATCAATAAAACGGTCTAAACGGTGTTGTTCTTCAGCGGTATAACCAAACACCTGGCGGTCTGTTAGTTGCTCAAACTTCTGGCGAACTTCTTTTTTCAAGAATTTGGTGCATGGAGCGCCAGCAATTCCTACGATGTAACGGTTTTTCTCAAAAACATTAAAAATGCTTCCTTGATACTTTTCGTTTCGCAGGATTTGTATTTCCTGACCAAACCAAGTTTCACATTCTTTTAAGAATCGCTTGTTGTCTGGGTGTTCTTCTGCCACCTCGGTGTAAGCAATGATTAAAGGCAATTTGCCTGCATTTTCAGCAATGGCAAGTTTTGTAGCGACTGCGCTTGCTGCTCCGCAACTAAACCAACATACGATTCTCATTGTGTAACCCCTTTGCGTAATGCAGCCAATTTTTCTAATACTTCAAGTGATGGAGGAACAGCCTTCTTTCGATCTTCTTCAATCTTGCGTAAGGCGGCATCTTGATTTGGTGGCGCTGGCGTGGTCACGTTGGCAACGTCAAACTTGTTGGCAAATGCTTGTTTCTGCTCAAGCCAATCAGCCTTAAACCCAACCCAACCACGCTCACAACAAGTTGCCATCACTTGTTCAAGCGTCATGCTGGCTTTGTCTGCTTCACGTTGTAATCCAGCAATGGCGGTATTAGTGATTGCCGCTTTCTTGGCTTTACGCAAAGCAACAAAATCATTCCAAACATCAACACCAACGCCTTCAGGCGCTGCAACCTTAGTTGCTTCTTTCTTTGTCTCTTTCTTTGTCTCTGTCTCTGTCTCTAGACTATCAGTTTGATATTGCTCTGATATCAAGTCGATATCATCTTGTTCCAGCCAATGAGACAACTTGTTTAAACAATCAATAGTTTGCTTTTCTGACATTCTTAGGCGAAATGCAAGGGTTTTTGCGCTTGGTAAACGACCTTCATCTTCACTAGCAATCAACCAGCACATGACTAGCACTTTGCTTGCAAGTGGGTCCAACTCGTACCACTCCATATCATCAAGCACATCACGATACAACTTAACCCAAGGTGGTTTCCTATCTTTGAAGTGTTGAAATTTTGTCCAGTTTTTGATCTTCATTTTTTTTCCAAAAAAAAAGACTTAGGCGGAGTTCTCACCTTTTTTAAGGGCGTTGGCGGACTGGGCAGTACCAGCAGAACTCCGTCTAAGTCTCACTGCAATTCCCCGCCAAGGGATGAAAGATTATATACACGATTCAAGAGGCACATCAATCAGAACTCGACAACCACCACCTTTTTGTTGTTCCTTTCGCACAATCAACAAGCGGTCCACTTGGCTATCATCATTGAACACGCCAGCCTGTGTAAGCGCATCAAGCAACGGCTTTGCTATGTTGTCAATGTCACGCACTCGTTTATCTGGTGGGTACAAATGTACGGTCAGGCTCACCCGTTGAGCCTCAAACCCTTTATGCTCTGAAAGGGCAAATGCCTCAAACACTTTGGCTTTGAACTGATTGGCCTTTGGCGTAAGGAAGCGTCTAGAGCCGTTGAAGTTCCAGTAGGTGTTAATACTAGGTGGGTACGGCAAAAAAAGATTGAGCATGGTTGTAATAGATGGTTTAAGTGTGCTTATAATACATCATCGCAACCACGCGATACATCGAAAAGGAATTAAACATGACAGCATACGACAGGTGGTTAGAAGCGCCAATCCAAGCGCACTATGAGGAGCAAGACGCAATCAGCGATATCGTTGAGCAACTTATGGAAGACGAGTTAGACCCACGCGACCCAAGTGTGTTCATGCAAGCCATCAATGAAGGTGCTTGTTTGGACAACAAGGAATTCAACGAAGCGTTGAAGCAAATCCTTGAAACCAAGAACTATGACGAACTAGGCAAACTGGTCTACGACTTTGTTGTTGACTATTGCCAAGACACAGCCGTTACAAGGGCAGAAGCAATCATCCAAATGAGGACATATAAATGAAGACTTTTGCAGAACTGCGCAAAATTAGCGTACTGGAAAAAATGAAAAAGAAAGGCAAATTTAACTATTTGTCTTGGGCTTATGCGGTTGACGTTTTGTTGCAAGAGGACAAAGATGCCAATTGGGAATTCAAACCACATCAAATGTTTGGTGAAACTATGATGGTGTTTTGTACGGTTACGGCATTTGGAGCATCACGCACAGCCTTTTTGCCTGTGATGAACATGAGCAATCAAGCGGTTGCCAATCCTGATGCCAGCCAAGTAAATAAAGCAATGCAACGCTGCTTGGTTAAAGCAATTGCTTTGCATGGAATTGCTTTATACATCTACGAAGGTGAAGATTTGCCAGAAGAAGGTGAAGCAGAAGCCATTGAACTTGGTCCAATCATTGCCTTCATTGCAGAGGCGCATAACCTTGAAGACCTGCGTATCAAGTACGTTGGGGCTGTCAAAACAGTCAAAAACAACCAAGAGGCGCTTAAACAATTAGAAGCAGCCAAAGACAAACGTAAAGCCGAATTGACGGCATTGGAGGCAGCATGAGTTATTCAGAATTGGAAATGAAAACAATCCAATGGGGTGAAGCCCGTGGCATTGTGCAAAACAGCACCGCATCAGCCCAAGCAATCAAGACGCAAGAGGAACTTGACGAACTGGTTGATGCCCTACGAAACAACGACCGCGCAGCCATTGCAGACGCTTATGGCGACATTCTGGTGACGTTAATCATGGGCTGTGCCTGTGCTGACCTTGACCTTGTAACGTGCCTTGAAGGTGCGTACAAAGAAATCAAGGACCGCAAGGGTTATCTCACCGCTGATGGCATCTTTGTGAAAGAATCGTAATGGGACAACTTGTTGCATTCATCTGTTTCTTTGCATGGCTGACGCACATCTTCACCTGCTTTGCTCAAGGCTTTTGGGGTTTCTTGGTGGCTGGCGCTATCTTTTTCCCCATTGGCATCCTTCACGGCTTTTACCTTTGGATGACTTAATATGACACAAGATGAAATCATTGAAATGGCTAAAGAAAGCAACTTGCTAGGCGTAATTGATTGTTTTCATTACACGGGCAGACAGACTTGGGTAGAAGAAGCAACAGCCTTTGCCAAACTGGTAGCAGCCAAAGAGCGTGAGCGGCTTGCAATAGTGTTTGATAAACGCGATACAGGCACAGGTTTTTATGAGCCACATGAGCCAGCAGAAATAATCCGAGCAAGAGGTGAAGCATGACAGACACAATATTTGACCCACGCACAGTGGAACAAGGAACAGACCTATGGAAGCAACTGCGCCTTGGTCACGTTACTGCCAGCAACATTGCCGAGGTAATGAGCAAAGGCAAAGGCAACGCAGAAGCAATTGGGCGCTACAAATACAAGGTGCGCTTGGTTGCAGAACGCTTGACAGGTACGGCTGCTGAATCATTTAGCAGTTCTGCTATGGAGTGGGGCGTTGAGCAAGAGCAATTTGCAGCCATTGAATACGAAGCAGCCAAAGGCGTATTTGCTGATAAGACGGGCTTTTGGCCTTGTGAAGATGTGAAGTGGCTTGGCGTATCGCCTGACCGCTTGGTGGGTGAGGATGGTTTGGTTGAGATCAAATGTCCCAACACCACAACGCACTTGCAATACCTGTTTGACAACAAAGTGCCAACTGAGTATTACAAGCAAATCCAATGCCAACTATGGGTAACAGGCCGCAAATGGTGCGACTTTGTTTCCTATGACCCAAGACTGCCCAAGCGCAATCAACTGCTGATTGTGCGGACAGAACGCGATGAAGACCTCATTGCGGAAATGAAAGCCGAGGTTGAGAAGTTCTTAGCCGAAGTGGAAAATTTAATCATCAAACTAGAGGAATAATATGTCAGTAAACAAGTTCATTGGTATTGGTAACCTGGGTCGTGACCCTGAAATGCGCTTCATGCCTAACGGCAATGCGGTGTGCAACTTCAGCATCGCCATATCCGAGAAGTACAAAGACAAAAACAGCGGTGATTGGAAAGAAGTCACTGAGTGGGTCAACGTGGTCATGTTTGGCAAGTTGGCTGAAATCGCTGGTGAGTACCTCAAAAAAGGCTCAAAGGTCTACGTTGAAGGCAAATTGAAGACCGAGAAATACACCGATAAGAACGGTGTGGAGAAGTTCTCGACTAAAGTGGTGGCAGAAAAGATGGATATGCTGAGTACGCGCACAGAAGGCGCAGCACCATCCAAAGCAGCGCCACCAGAGCCTGAGCCGTTTGACGAGGACAGTATCCCGTTCTGAGTTCCTTTGCAGGAGCCTTAGCCCCCTTAATTGGGGGCTTTTTTTGTTGTATTTATGCAAAAGACTATGTGCAACGTCTTTTTAATGTGTTTATAATAGTAACCAGAGCAACAACGCTCTGCATATAGAAAGACAAACATGAAAAAAGCATTTGAAATCTTGGGCCAGATCACGCTGGCAATTCTTGTCGGCTCTTTGTTGGCTGTTATGTTCATTGAGTGGATGGCTGGATGCGGTGAATCCTATGTGGATGCCAAGGGCAACGTACACGCAAACGAATGCGTACTGGTACAGCACCACAAGTAATAGTAGTGCTACTATTAGCCCTCATTCAGCAATGGGGGTTATATGGCAAACGCAGCAGTCCGTGTTCGTAATGTCTTTAAGACGGAACAGAAACCGCTAACACTGGCAGACATTAACAATGCACTGCCAGACCTAAAGCCAAGCCAAGTGTCAATGGCTTTGTGCTATTTCCGCAGACAGCGGTACATGACACGCGAACAGATCAAGAGCGATAAACCCAAAGGCCGCAAACAAGTGTGGCTTTATACGTTCCATGACGTTAAACTACCCAAACCAATTGAGGTGGCAAATGTCTGATGGAGGCAAGGGCAGCACACAGCGCCCAACAGACCATGAGGCGTATGCCAACAACTTTGATCGTATCTTTGGGAATAAACGCAATGCCAGTGATGAAGAAACCAGACGGTTGGTATTGGGGCAGCAAGGGGCCGTTCCAGACCAAGCAGAAAGCCATCCAAGTGGGCCAAGCAGCCCATGCCAGCGGATTTAAAGAGGAAGCCATGACATACACGCCACAACAGTTCGTGCTTTGCCTATTGCACAGCGTAACTAACACGCACATCTTGCACCTACAGAGCCGTTCATACTCAGAACACAAGGCGCTTGAAGGCTACTACACAGCGATTGGCGACCTAGTAGACGATTACGTTGAGGCATACCAAGGCAAGTACGGCATCATTGAAGGCTATGGCCTAGAGTACGCAGAACCAGAACCAGCACTGGAATACCTGATCGGCCTAAGTGACTACATCAAGGAAGCCCGTCAACAACTGCCCCAAGATAGTGAATTGCAGAACATCACAGACGAGATGGCAGCACTGGTAGACAGCACCATCTACAAACTACGCTTCTTAAAGTAGTCAAAACACCCCTAAAAAGGGTCTAAAAAGGGGTCAAAAACACCCCTAAAACAGCCTAAAAACACCCCAAAATAGGCCCAAAACAGGCCAATAATCATCATATAAAGCCATAAATACGACCATAAACAGCAACTAAACCCACTCATATAGCCATGCCAAGCATACCAACGCGCACTATATGCAGTGACTTAGGCTGTAAGAACCCACGTTCTAAGTACAACGGCTATTGCTTAGATCATGGTGGCAGAGACACATACGACCAGAAGCACAACCGTAAGCGTACCGAATCCAACGGTATGTACAACACTGCTCAATGGTTAGCATTAAGACAGATACAACTAAGCAAGCATCCACTATGTGCAGGATGTGATGCTGAAGGCATAGTGGCACAGGCCACAGTAGTTGACCATGTATTCCCATGGCAACAGATAAGCAAAGAAGCGTTCTTTATCAACAAGTTCCAATCCCTCTGCTATGCACACCACGCAGAGAAGACGCAACTAGAGCAACAAGGCACATACAGACGCTATGGCCCACCGACTGTTGACCTCTCGCGTCTAGATTACATGACCCTCATCGACCCCTGATAGCGGGGATAGGGGGTGGCCCCATTTTGCTCAGAAACTTAAAAAAAAGGCTCAAAATCAAGAT